>JAQFVV010006209.1:14906783-14909283 GCA_028023455.1 Epiperipatus broadwayi | reverse complement strand
CATCATAGATAAAGGCTTCAGGTATTTTCTCTTGTAGCATTTATCATAAAAAAATTAAAAAAATAAGCTTGTTTGGAGCTATTGGCAGGCTCTTTATATATTACATATTGGTAATACAAACTATATAGGTCATGTGAAATATGACTGATTTTTACTAATATATATATATATATATATATATATATATATATATATTGTGCCCTTTTGTATGGGTCACCATCTAATTTTTGTGCTAATCTATTAAAAATTTTAAATTTAAGATATATTTGAATATGTGATGTTAATTTTGCTTATGGTAATAGTTCAAAAAGTTTAATTAAAGCAATCTATGAGTATTTGATATGTGAAATTGTGCTGATATAAAGAGAGACATTTTAAATGATGATGATTATAATATATAGTTGGGAAAAATGGCCATAATCAATACTGCATTAATATATTTAATAAATAGGTATTTAAAGCTAAAAGTGTTTAAAAGACAAGTAAGAATAAATGCATATATTTATTGTTGATAAAATAATATTATAAAAGAATATAAATATTTTAATTATTGTAAGTACTTAAATAAAAGACTAATATTTGATTTTAATAATATTGGATAATTATTTTAAAATCTATTATAATATCTTATTTATTTAAAAAATATTTATTTTAAAAATGCAATTGTTAGTTTATTTTTAGACGATGACAAGCGTTTCTTGTGTTGTAGATAACAGATGTTAGTTAAATAAACACACACATGCTTGGAAGTTGTTTAATAAAGTTGCATAACTATTTTAAAAATCATGTTATAAAATTTATAAATAATATGTGAGCTATCACGAGATAAAATAAAGATAAATCAATGTAGAATATTAAATCTGATTTTTAAAAGTATTGCTTTAAAAATATGACGTATAAAAAAGACTTAGTTTATTTAAAATAATGTTATAAAAGTTAAAATTAAAATCAAGTGAAATAATATACTTTTTTAAAGTGTTTAATAGATTTAAATAAACGATAAGAATTATTTTAAAAATGTAATAATGTAATAAATATTAAATATTAAATAAGTCATTATTTATTTTTAATTTTGTGTTGTTGGTAAATATGTAAATAAGCCAAGCAAATTGATTGTTTAAATGTACCAATCAAATGGGAAGTTTCTTCCGTATAAAAGCTCAGTTCAATTGTTAGGAGAGGACTTCGTGATTGATTTTTCAAGTTAATTGTGTTATTAAAAAATAGCAAAGTAAATTTGATAGACGCTCTTAAAATCAATTTTAAAATTACAAGAGTGTTATTATAAATAATTTATAAAAAGTTTTAAATGATAGACATGCAGTGTTAACTTAATTTTTCCCTCAATCGGTCGTCTTTATTTAGGCTCAGTTTGCAAGCAAATAATCATGGAAACATCATATATAGTGAAAATATATCGGAAGCTTTACCTTAGAAATATGACAAACGCTGGATTAGTTCGGAAATTTACAAGATGGAGGAAAGTAGTATTTTGGACAGTATATAATTTTAAAAGCTAATTACTATTGCTTATTAGAAAATAGATATTTTAAAGAATAAATACTTTTGTGTAAAGAAAGAGTATTTTTTGCAAGCTATAAATTTAAATGTATATCTTGAGTAAAGATATTAGAAATAAAAGTAGTTTTATAAATACTTGCCTTGTTAAGTCTTTATGTTTAAAAGACTGAATGTTGATAATTTTAAAGGCAAGTCAATTGAAATATAATTAGCTAAAAATCTTAATATAATAAAATTATTATATTGAAATAATTTAAACGCAGGTCGTTTATAAATAAAGAAGCTTATTCTTACCTGGATATTTTATTAAGAAATGCACAAGTAATAAGTGGACGTCCCAGTTAATTTAAAATAATTAAATGATAATTTTTTCATAAACTATAGACTAATTTAAAATAATAACTTTTGAATAATATTCTGGAAGAATTAAAACAGGATCCTATAAACTATTTTAATTTGTTTTACTTCTTATGGAAGAATTAACTTTTATTTTGGTTTAAAATAAACGTTTTCATTTTTTCATAAACTTTGAAAAACACGTGATGGACCGAGAAACAGGAAATGCTGTGCCAGTGAATGTGTGCCTAGGATTAAAGAACTTTATGATGAAAAGGAGACATCGCTGGAATTACGTAATATGAATTCTGTTTATTTATTTAATATAAAATTAAATATTATTAATCTATTAAAAATAAGATAGGTACATTTCTTAAAATAATAACTAAAAATAATATAATAATTAATTGCATAGTTTATTTTATAATTAATATAACACGGAATATTTTAAAGAATGATCGTGAGTGTAAATGTGAATTATTTTATTAAGCTGTAATTCCGAAGAATATTGGAAGATGGACTGTACATTAAATCATTATTGATGGTAAAAATTGTATAATAATAATAATTTTAATGTATTTAATATGTTTTCTTTAGATCAACCGAATGATATGTTATTGTTGAATGGATGTATGAATGTTTT
>JAQFVV010006209.1:14883584-14906283 GCA_028023455.1 Epiperipatus broadwayi | reverse complement strand
TAATAATAATAATAATAATAATAATAATAATAATAATAATAATAATAATAATAATAATAATAATAATAATAATAATAATAATAATAATAATAATAATAATAATAATAATAATAATAATAATAATAATAATAATAATAATAATAATAATAATAATAATAATAATAATAATAATAATAATAATAATAATAATAATAATAATAACAACAACAATAAACATATGAATAATTGTTCATCTTGCATGCACATACACATATAATCTTAAACTGAGTGTATAAATTATGTGTGTATGTGCATGCAAGATGAACAATTATTCATATGTTTATTGTTGTTGTTATTATTATTATTATTATTATTATTATTATTATTATTATTATTATTATTATTATTATTATTATTATTATTATTATTATTATTATTATTATTATTATTATTATTATTATTATTATTATTATTATTATTATTATTATTATTATTATTATTATTATTATTATTATTATTATTATTATTATTATTATTATTATTATTATTATTATTATTATTATTAATAGCTCCATGTCTTTTATTATTAGTAGTATTTTTGAAGCAATTTTAACTGAATTTTATATTACTTTTATGTGTATTTAGCCACTCCATGAAAGAGAGTGTAGCTTGTTTATTCATCAGCAGCACCTGTTCATAGTACCAGATGTTTGACTGTATTTTTTCTAGTTTATATTTTCCTTGTCTAGAATTTTAATGTTAGAACATATTTTGACGAATACCCACAGGTATGTTCAGCTTTACAATTTATTTACCCCACTAAAAAATTTTTTAACTTTAAATATATGATTAATTCCCAGCATCCTTGATTTCTCACTCCAACATACATATTCTTCACCTTATAAGTGTTTTTATATTGCATAATATGTGTTGCTATTGCATTAATATTTATTAATTAAGTGAAATGTATAATATTTCCTGGAGACCTGGACAAAAGCATAGAGGTATATTGTTTTTTATGTAATGGATACTGGGTTTGGAAATAAAAATTGTATTTGGAATAAGAAAACTATAGGGTAAAAGAAAGATAAAAGAAGCTTTCTTTATATCTAGAGTTGGCGGCGCCATCAATAGAAGACTCTTGCTACAAAATATCCAAGAAATGGAATGCGTAATCATTTCATTTGCATAAATTTGCATCACTCGGAAGAGCCAATTTATTATAGTTTGTAATACAGCTATGATTATGAGGGCTTTGACCCTTGAAAGCGCTTAGCTATTTAATGAAATAAATATTAAAATAATAATTTTTTTTTCTTTATTTGCTTTTAGCTTTGTGTGCTTGTGCGTGTTCGCGCATTTTATATATTTTGATTCATAATTAGCCACAAAGTATAAACTGTTTGCTTATAACTTATATGATAAAATTGTAGAATAGTTTTAAAGAAAGGTAAACCAATGTTTTAGTTAATAATATCTGTAAATTATAAATAGTAAATTAAAAGAAATAATAATTTATGTAAATAAATATTTTTATTATAGGATGTATTATATGTTGTAAATAAATATTAATATTTTTTATAAATTAAATACAGTTTTGTCTCATTGCCATTATAATATTATTGCATAAGCACATCTATTTATCAGAAAATCTACTTTTATAAGATTTGCATTAATAATTATTTTTAAGAGTACATTTCAACAAGTTAAATTTTTTTTTTCAAAAATTTTTTATTTATTTTTTTTCCTTAAAAGAAAATGTTTTATTTTTTTTTAAAAAAGACATGTTGTATAACTGGCAGCATAAAAGATGTCCGTACTGCTTTCTACATTATTTTGATATTGCTAATTCAAATTTGCATCAGAAAATATACGATTTATGGTCAGTAGAAGTGAAATAATTGTATTTTAATAATTGTAAAGTATTTAAATTTTTTATTAAATTATCAATTATATATTACTTAAGTATTTGACTATTCTGTTATGTAATTTCATTTTTACTTTCTTAAAATATTAAGATTTCAAATAATAATCATCATATTTTTGTTAAGAAATAAAAGTAATACCATTAACATTTTATTACAAGTGCATTTTATTCTGAATTTGAATCCTAAGATATCCTAAACTTGTAAAAAAACCTATATGTTTTTAAAATCTAAGATTAAGATATTTTAAACTTGTATAAGAACTCATACTTGAGGTTACAATATTTTAAAACATAAGATGTGATATTGTAAACTTGAAAAAGAACTTATATTTAGGATTTGAAAGAATTTACATTTGAGATTAAGATATCTTAAGAAATAAGATAAAATATTTTGAATTATAAAAAGAACTTTATACTTTAATAATCATATTTAGTTGTGGTATTGTCTATAAGATGATTCTTATTCTGGAGTTTGTTTTTTAAATCCATGTCATATGAAGCCTATGTGTGTAATCTCAGATTGCTGTTGCCCCATGATCTCTGACAATGAGAAATGATAACTTTAATATAATATGAATGAAAATATAGCCCAATCATTGATCACCATTTCTAACAGAATAAAAATATGATGCTAATCTCATATTCAATAGCCCCACAAATTTAGGTAGCCTTTATAACAGAATAAAAAGATGGGCCATGAAAAAATAATCCTGGTTTAACAATACCCCTGGGAATTGTGATGCCATTTGTAAAAGAATAAAAATGTGTCCTGAAGTCAAATGCCATTTATATTACAATAAAATTATGGACTGTACTGTATACTTAGTCATAGCCTAATTATTGATATGAACCAAGAAATGACAATCCTAGTTTAATAATGCCTGTGAATTATAGTGACATTTAAAACAGAGTGAAAATAATAAACTAAACTAAAGTGAATATCAATTAATGAATAACAATATAACACTTTATTTACTAAAACAATCCTAATAATCATAAATTCAAATAGCATTTGTAATGGATAGAAAACAAGAAAATCATTATTTTAAGCTATCCTCAAGTACAAGCCTTATGTGCAAAAGATTAAAGATAAAGTAATAAGACTAAATATCACTATCTTATAAACAACAGTCTATGTCTATTACATAAACCACTTATAATAGAATAAAAATAATGACAAAGAATTGAACAAATAAACCTTAATATTCTTTATGAATCTAAATACTGTTTATAATAACACCAATTTATATTAAAAATTTAACATTATTTACATTTATACTTAAATGAAATGATTCATGTATGGATGAGATAATAATTTAATGTGTCCTACAAATCTTAAATATCAATAATATCTAAATAAATATTTATCTTAATAATTGATTTCCAAATTACAACTAAATAAAATAAAAATAATGCTAAGTCAGCCATGCTATTCCAATAATATCAATAGACTCTTATTAATTAAGTTAATTATAATAAAATTAAATATTTAATAATAATACAAAATCAATTAACATAACATATCTTTCCACTTTCACCAACTTATAATACTATATATATAGAATAAAATTATCCTATTAGATAACATTAAAATCTATAATATCTAATTACATCAATATATAAAATAAACAATATATTCCTATTTGATGCTTTTTCACATGCTATGGACAAATCATGTCCAATTACTCTTCAGTTTAATCAGTTTAATAAAGCTAAGTTGCTAAAACTTTGGACTATAATTATCAAGACATACAAAAAATTATTAGTGTTTAATACAATCAAATATTAACATTAAAAGTTAATATCTAAAATAAATTTATGATTTGTATTAATAAATTTTAAATGTAATTAAAGCAAATCCAAATCACACTAATTTGTAATAAAATATAATTTATTACTATTATCAGCTCTATAACTAAATAGGATTATGATCTTTATGGTTATATACTGATTTATTATAATATTCACTTTAATCAATAATAGTACAAAAATATACATGAACATCTAAGTGCAATTACTTTTACTCATCTTCTAAAATTATCATATTTGTACCTTTGTCAATCATTGGATCATTTCATATATAATTTCTATCCTGATACAACTGTTACTTATTATTAGCAAAATAATTACAATAAGATTCTGATTACTTATTAAATATTTAAAAATGTCAAACCAATTAATTTATTCTATATAAAAACCTATACCTGGTTAGTTTAATAAATATTAAATTCAATACAGAAAAAATGACATATAATTATAACCTCTTACCCATCCTGTAGTTGGACTTTTGAATCCTTTTAACTACTCCTAAGATAGTATAATTAATTTGTGAATAGTATCCTATCCAATACCCTTAACCAATAAATTTGCATTGTATGGCAACCAAACAAGTTTACTTGTTTTAAATCAATTCAACATTTATTAACAAATAGATAAAAATTATATAAAGTTATATATATATATATATATATATATATATATATATATATATATATGGCAAACCCCATAAACATTTAACATATATACCTATGATTCAATTATGCCTTATGCAATAGGTTCCCAATTTACATTAATTCTTTTAAATTAAATAGGTGATTGATCATCGAACTTCAGCTGGCAAATTCTAAGATTAAAATATCTATTTATCTAACACAAACATGTTGAAATACATATGCACTTTTCAAAATATAAAAGAATTCAGAACATAATTAACTTTTATATAAAAAATAGTTAATGGAAATAAAAATTATACTCAAGATGAATCTACCTATTTGTTTACATTGTTCTAAGAGAATAAAACAAAAATACATATTTGAAATTAATTTGTCAACAAATAAATAGATTTTTTTTTAAATTATTATTATAATTATGAAGCTTTACAAATATAAAGTTGAATTTATAAAAACATAACATTCTTATATTTTATTAATAAATTATACTATTCTTTATATCCTACCATTGTAGATAGATAGATAGATAGAATCTACCTATTAGATATAGATAGATCTAAAGATAGATATAAAACAAAGATAGATATTTGAGATTAATTAGTCAGCAAATAAATAGAATATTTATAATAAAATATATTATTATAATTATGAAGCTTTACAAATATAAAGATGAATATATAGAAAGATACATAACATACTTATATATTTATTAATAAATTATACTATTCTTTATATCCTACCATTGTAGATAGATAGATAGATAGATAGATAGATAGATAGATAGATAGATAGATAGATAGATAGATAGATAGATAGATAGATAGATAGATAGATAGATAGATAGATAGATAGATAGATAGATAGATAGATAGATAGATAGATAGATAGATAGATAGATAGATAGATAGATAGATAGATGGATGGATGGATGGATGGATGGATGGATGGATGGATGGATAGATAGATAGATAGATAGATAGATAGATAGATAGATTAGATAGATAGATAGATAGATAGATAGATAGATAGATAGATAGATAGATAGATAGATAGATAGATATAGATAGATAGATAGATAGATAGATAGATAGATAGTGATAGATAGATAGATAGATAGATAGATAGATAGATAGATAGATAGATAGATAGATAGATAGATGATAGATAGATAGATAGATAGATAGATAGATAGATAGATAGATGTTAGCAAACATTCTGATTAATTGTCCACAAATACATTTCCAAATTAGTACTGTAGTTTTAAGGTCTAATTTTTAAACTACAGTGCAGTGATATTTTGTTGTTATTCCAGAAAAAATAGAAATATCATGGAAAGTTATTAGACTTGAAGCACATTTTGTTAGTTATGATATATTTTAATATATCCAAAATATACTTTTATATAGTAGGTATTAGGTTTATGTGACATTAGAAGTCAACAAATACTGGTTTATATTTATGATGGTGCAATGGAAATATCTTTTCCTTTAACAAGTATTTGATTCATAAAATATTACAAGTTAACAGATGCTAGTTTCATCCATGACAATGCATGGAAATTGAACCAATTTATATCTTGTGTGTAAATAATTCATCAGTCTCATAAAATTGTATTGTTTGTTAAACATAATCCTTGCATATTTTCTGTTGTTAGCATTTAGATATCATCATTGAAAAGTTAGGTAATGTCCATTTTGAAAGCAAAAAAATATTTTATGGTTTTTTAAAATGCTATTGACTATTTTCATTCTTCAATAAATTATCACTCTTCACAAATCCTCTATAAATCTGGACAGTTAATGGACAAACACTATTGCCTTCATTCTTTCATTTTATCCATTTAATAAACATAAATTTAAAATATCATATAAAGAAACTTAAGTTCACTTTTATTAAAGTCAAGACAGGAGAGAGAGAGAGAGAGAGAGAGAGAGAGAGAGAGAGAGAGAGAGAGAGAGAGAGAGACAGAGAGAGAGAGAGAGAGAGAGAGAGAGAGAGAGAGAGAGAGAGAGAGAGAGAGAGAGAGAGAGAGAGAGAGAGAGAGAGAGAGACAGAGAGAGAGAGAGAGAGAGAGAGAGAGAGAGAGAGAGAGAGAGAGAGAGAGAGAGAGAGAGAGAGAGAGAGAGAGAGAGAGAGAGAGAGAGAGAGAGAGAGAGAGAGAGAGAGAGAGAGAGAGAGAGAGAGAGAGAGAGAGAGAGAGAGAGAGAGAGAGAGAGAGAGAGAGAGAGAGAGAGAGAGAGAGAGAGAGAGAGAGAGAGAGAGAGAGAGAGAGAGAGAGAGAGAGAGAGAGAGAGAGAGAGAGAGAGAGAGAGAGAGAGAGAGAGAGAGAGAGAGAGAGAGAGAGAGAGAGAGAGAGAGAGAGAGAGAGAGAGAGAGAGAGAGAGAGAGAGAGAGAGAGAGAGAGAGAGAGAGAGAGAGAGAGAGAGAGAGAGAGAGAGAGAGAGAGAGAGAGAGAGAGAGTTTAAACTGTTATAGCCCTATTTATAACTTTCTTTAATTGACAGCAAAAAAATTATAGCAAGGCTCAAAATTAATTCTACAGTCAATTTCATCTAGTGTTCCATAAATAAAAAATCTTATTACACAATAATAATCACAAATAAAAATAAATATTTTATAATTTGTCACACATATAATATACAACACTTACATCTTTAAATACCAATAGTATTATTTCATTCTAACATAAACTAAACAATTTAGACTTATTATTTCATACAATGCTTTTACACATATTTTCCAACACCATATTATACAAATAAAATAACAAATAT
Organism: Epiperipatus broadwayi; assembly: GCA_028023455.1. NCBI lineage: Eukaryota > Metazoa > Onychophora > Udeonychophora > Euonychophora > Peripatidae > Epiperipatus > Epiperipatus broadwayi. The sequence goes on along the minus strand of JAQFVV010006209.1, from coordinate 14,899,153 downwards.
ACTTGAGACATTAAATATTTAGATGTATTATTAGTAATTTATTATTGTGAATGCAGTTATGAAAATATACATAATAAAAGGAAATAATAAATTTATCAAGTTTATTTTATTATTTACACATTCAATTAATAACAAATGTTTCTTTCTCCAATATCATTGTTATCGTAGCAACATATTTCATTTTGCCCCAGGTTAATGTATTTACTATGAAAATTAAATAAGAAAAAAAAATTTATGACTAACATTGCATCACAAATTTGAAATTGATTTCAAATTTCAATAGGTACTATATATATATGTGTGTGTGTGTGTGTGTGTTTTGGAAGGCTGGAAATGAGGAGGGTTATAAAGCAACATTGGCTGACATTTATATTGCTAATAAAAGTTTTTTTTTAGTCATACAATTATATACGTTTTATTTGTGTTATATATTATATTTTACAAATTTGAGTTTTTAGTTAAAACAAATTTATTGTAAATTAAAATGTTAAACTGTAAATAAACTTTGCTTTTGTTGTTTAAATGGTAAACTACTCTGATGGTTTTCTTTTTTAAACATTATTTGTGTGTGCTTTTTTGATCGCGTACTAAAAGAGCACTTGTTTAAATCTCTTTAATAAAATATATTATTTTCTTTATATTAGCAAATAATACTTTTAAATATCAAAATGTTTTTTTTTTTCAAAGTGTATTATTTATTTATATAAAAGATTTTTTTGTAGTGGTGCTATTAAGATGAAATACAGATAGTTAAACATCATAACTCTATTAAACGTATTTTTATTAAAATAGAAACGATTTAACTTCTTCAAAGCAAAAACTGATTTTTCATTAATAATTTTCAAGTTTCAAATTTCTTTCTCTAAATACATATGTGTTAAAGATCTCATATAAAGTAGTACATCTTCCTGTTACTTTCATGATCTAAGTTGGAATTCAGATAAAGTAAACTTTTGAAAAATTGTTAAGTATCAATGGGTATAGTATTTTTTTTTTTCTTTAATTATCCCAAAAACTAAATTAAGTAAATATTCCTTATTGATCAGTAGATGGATATATTGCTATTACTGTCTAATGAATGAAACAAAAATAAAAAACTCTTCTAATTACTATACCCAGAAGGTGGCAATCTTAATAAACGCTTTGTTAATGTTTTTCTATGAAATATGTTGAAGAATTTTTTTACCTGCAATAAACTGTTTGATTAACGTTACTATCTTAATATTTTACAGTATTTCAGCTCAGAAATGGAAACTCAAGAAATTAATAAAACTCAGTCTCTCATCTTAAACATCAATATGGTGATATATAATATTAACATTATAAAACCATGATTTGTGAAATAAGGGCTAATGTTGCACCTCCAAGGTCATTTGATAATGTTCAAGCCAAAATACTATATATGTATATATTGATGTGTATTTTATAATGCATGACTGTTTAGTAGACGTAAAGCCTAAATACAACATTGGATAGAATAAATAAAATTGTTTAGGAAAAAGGGTATCAATAAATTTGTTTATTTAGCCATATTTAAACATTTTCTGAAATAATAAACTTAAATATTAGTTACATATGCACAGACCTAATAATGTTTATATTTGGCGAATCACATGTGAATATAATATCCAATTAAAATTTCATAAATATTTATTTAAAATAAGCAAAACTTAATTCATTTTTAATTTTATAAGTAAATTGTCGTTTTTATTTAAATCATTTTTAGATAGATTATTTTTTTAAATAAATTTTATTTTTTAAATAAGTTAAATAAACAAAAATTGTCCTTATATTTTGCTTTTATCAAATATTAAAATTATTAATAAAGACAAAAAATTTGTCTAAACAATCTAATAGCTGAACAATTTTTTGTAAAGATTTAAAAAACTATAGTTATTTTTTAAATATAAACCTTTTTGATGGAAACATCCAATATTATGTTAATGATAAATAGCAAAAATGTTTATTTAAGATCTTGAATATTTTTATACCAATACTTAAATAATTAAAAATGTCTATATTTTTTTGCTTTCATTATTTACTGAATTAGTTAATAATGCTTTTCAGCTTTTTAATTATATCAATTAATATAAAAACTTGGTCTTTATTTTCACTTTTGTATGCCTCTGTTATGTATTAACAAAATATATCTTTTGTAATTTGTACACCATTGTTTTTGTCTGTTCTTTTATGATATAATTTAAAATATCTAATTAAATTTCAAATCATTTTTTCTAAGTTTGGTAAAAAAAATTTGCCTATTAAATTTTTTTAAAAAAAAAAAAACAATTTAAGAGCGAAATACCTTCTGTTAATTAATGAGTAACAATAAATTAAAAAGTGAATTAATGAGATCAAATAGTGGTGTATCTCATCTAAGAATATATAAAAAAGAATGTCATCTTTATATAAACATCATGATTTAAAAATGAAGTACCAAGTTTTTGAAATCCAATGATAATCAAAATTCTATTTTCTTAAAGTAGATATGTCTAAGTAAAAAAAATCATTAGAATTTCTTACTAGGAAGTGCAAAATTCATTCTGATGTTTTCTAAAGATAAACATGTTTAAAGGATGTACCATAATTTCTGGCATGTAGGACATACTTCCCTCAAAATATGCCTAAATATGGGGTACGTCCTTTTTATCAGTAATCAAAATTATGAGTTGAAATTTCATTTAGTCTAACACTTCTGGTTTATATTAATATAAAAAGCAGGCAAAACTCTCCATACAGTAGTGCCACTCAGTGCAAGCCAAAGTAATCAATGGATGCCAGAAGCCTTGTGCATAAAATCCCTATCTAGTGCCTACTCATCCAATATCCCCAGACTAGTTTCTGGCTTGTGGCCTTCATCAGTGAGGAGCCTTGGATCTGAGAGCACTGCACCTGGATATTAGGATCTAATGCAACCTTCCAGCAGCTACCTTTTATTTCTACTTAACTACAAAACTCTGAGGCTTAAATTGAAAACACAGTAATATTTTTAATCTAAACTCAGTAGCTTATATAGTCATACAGGTCTGAACTCAGTTCAGTATCTATACATTTTGGAGTCTTTGGTTCTTTAATAACCATACCACAACTTTTCCATTAGGCAGGATTGGTATTAAACCACTAAATATCACATGATCACTATTTCTTATGCTTGCATATAACTGTTATTAAAACAGGAAAAATTCTCCATGTAGTAGTGCCACTCATTGCAAGCCAAAGTAATCAATCTTTTAATAACACTTGTGAGAAAGCATAAGAAATGGTGATCATGTGATGTTTAGTGGTTTAATACCAATCCTGTCTAATAAAATAGCGGTGACTATGGTTATTAAATACTAAAGAAACCAAAATATATAGGTACTGATCTGAGTTCAGACCTATAGGACTATATAAACTAATGAGCTTAGATTGAAAATATTGTTGTGTTTTCAATTTTATTCTCATAGTTTTGTAGTTAAGTAGAGATAAAAAGTGGTTTTTGGAGGGTTGCATTATATCCTAAAATCTAGGTGCATTGCTCTCAGATACAAGGTTCTACACTAACAAAGGCCATAATGCAGACACTAGTCTGAGGATATTGGAAAAATAGATACTGGATAGGGATTTTATGCACAAGCCTTCTTGAATCCATTGATTACTCTGGCTTGCACTGAGTAGCAATACTCTATGGAGAGTTTTTCAGTTTTAATAACAGTTATGAGCAAACATAAGAAATGGTGTTCATGTGATATTTAGTGGTTTTCTATTAATATACTTATATAAGTATATTATTGCATTTTGTCCTTTTGTGAAGCAGTAGTTTCAAATAAATAATTTACATAGATTTTTTTTCTGTTCTATAAAGATAATAAGGTGTGTGATACATTTTATACTTCATTATTGAATGAGGGAGCATTCCAGTAAAATAGAATTCAGATATTTTGATATCTTGAGATTACTATTTATCTATTGTGCACATGCATGATCACACTTCAACAATACACTGTAACAATTTAAACTTTAAACATGATAGATTTAGTCCAGAACATTATTAGTGTTCCAGTTGGCCTAAAAAACCAGTTTCAACCTTTAGATATTTACATTAATAAGCCATTTAAAGGATTCATGAAGGAGAAATGGAACAGTTGGATACAGTCTATAGATTTTAAATTGACTCTATCAGAAAGAAGGAAAAATCCTAGAATTTTGCAGATCAAAACTTTATGAGATGCCTATTGTAGTGTTATTTAAGAAATGTGGAATTAGTAACTGACTTGATAGCAAGAGCATGATTTGTTATATAAAAACTCAGTTTCTGAATAAAAGGCTTCAAGTGTTTCTTTATTTGGCTCTGGAAGTGAATTTTTGTGTTTTGAGAATGAAGATTAAAAAGATACCTAATTACACTGGTCTTTAGTAACATTTTTGTAGACATAAATATCAACAAAATTAGTACAGTAAATCATTATAGAAATTCATGAAAAAATGTAGAAAATTATTTTAAAAAAGGAGGTGTCATATGCCACTGTATCTTATATACTGGTAAATATGGTAATTTATCTTATAAAGGTATGTGTAACATAAAAAATTTCCAATTATAAAAAGAAATTACTTTTATTACTTTTTCTTCAACCACTTGCTAATAGCTAGAATCAATGAAATTATATTGTGTATAAAGATTTCCCAAAATTTGAAAGATTATTTGAAAATAAAAGTTACTATGTAAAAAAATTACATATTTTGTCATGTTCAGAAAGGATTGCTTATACTACTATTTCAAGAGGTGCATGAAACCATACAAAATCTAAAAATTACAATCATATATACATTACATAAATAGCCAATAAACATCATATAATACGTACAGTGAGTTTTTCTATTTTTCATTACATAAATAAAATATGAATATTTTAAAGCTAAACAAAAACTTAAATGATCATTATTTTATTCCAAAATTATTAACTTTCTTACAACTTTGAAACAAAAAAACAATAGCTATTCAAATATTTTTTTTTTATAACTTAATTAATATTATAATAAGATCTCAGAACTTTTGTAAATAGATTAGGTATTTTGTTTGTAGCTGTATTTTTATATTGACTATTTCCATCATCTATTATGTGTGTTGAATGTCTTTAGAAAAGTTTAATTTTATTTAAATATTCCAAATGAATTCAACTGTTAGTAATATCACAGCAAACAGGTTAGTATATGCACCAACTGTTAGTAATATCAGTACTAACCTGTTTGCTGTGATATTACTAACAGTTGTTTGCTGTGATATTACTAATAGTTGAATGCATTTGAAATATTTAAATAAAGTTAAATTTTTCTAAAAACATTCAGAACACATAATAGATGATGGAAATAGTCCAATGTAAAAATACAGTTAGAACACCATCATTACAAACCTTCAGAAAAACACTAGGTATTTTGTTGTATTGAAATTGTTTATAATAATAAAAAAATATTTTATATCATGTTTGTTAAGTCATTTAACATGAATCAGAATAAATTTCAAAAAAAATATAAATATTTAAAGGGTGATATATTAAATACTATCTGGAATACAAGTTATCTTATTTTAAAAATTAATTTTGTTAATTGAAAGCATTATTAAAATTTAAAATATGTAATTTAATTCAAATATGAAATTATTATGTTTTATTATTATAAGATAAATTTAGATGTATGTAATTTAAAAGTTCATCAAAGCAATTGATCAGATAATTTTAATAGAATATTGTAATATTATTTTTATATATTATAAGAGAAAAATTAAAAAATAATCTGTAATTAATTTTAGGAAATATAAGCCGTTTAACTGATTCTTTATTAAGAACAATATATATCAAGTAAATCACAAATAATTATTTAAATCACTTTAAAATAAAAAGGCTCTATTAAATAATATTTGAGTCACAAATAAATAATTGCAAATCATAACTTTAAGATAAAACTTATTTAATCGTTAATAATAGTAATAGATAATAAACGTTGTAAAGAAAGAAATGGAATTAATGATTATATAGTTTTGAAAAATGAACATGTCTAATTGGATAAAAAAATGATTATATAATTTATTTATGTTTAAAATATATATTGTAACCTTATATTTAAACCAGAGAGGGTTAAATATGCAATATAATTCTTTAAAAAAATCTATTGTTTTAAATAAATATAGCTATTTTCTAAAATAAGTCTTACTATTCTAAACTATATGGAATCTTTCTTATGCATTTTTTAAATTATATTACTAAGCTATTTGATAAAATGTATTTAAATGCTATTTTTTAAGATATTAAATGGTGTATTAGGTGGCTATTTAAAGTGAAAGTTTAAAATGCTAAAAGTAAATTATATATATATATATATATATATATATATATATATATATATATATATATATATATATATATATATATATATATATATATATATATTATATTTTAAGTAAGTGTTAATAAATAAAATATTATATTTCAAATTGTTAGCTATTAGTTTGTAATAATTCTCATAATTCTAATCATTTCCTGATATATGTGTGTATGCATGGAATTTTTTTTTAAAAAAAAAAAGTTTGAAATAATTTTAAAAGTCACAAATTTAATAAATTAATATTATTTTAATATTAGATTGAAATAGTTAAGTCATAATCTTTGAGAAGTTTTAAATAAAACAAAAGATAATTCTTTCAAATAAATATGGTTACTAATTAATTAAAGTTAATTGTTTTATTTGTTCTAAGAAAATCTAGACAAATCTCAAGATTAAATTTATTTTTAGATGACTCTGACTAAAAAAAGGTTATGGTCACATCAGTTAATTAAAAACCCTATCCCAATACTAATTGCATATTGATTAATTGAAATCACATGATCAACTTAACCATGTTTCGCACAAGCATCCACACACATTTATTCATTGCATTTTTAATTACAAATTTTTTTCAGATTGGAAGACAAGAAATTGGATTTGCATTTTTTACCCTCCACTGCAAAATTTTGCAAATCTTTTTTTTTTTACAGTTTATATGCATTTTTTCCTAGCATTTTAATTTCAAAAAAATTCAAAAGATGACAGGATAATTGAATAAGTGATCTTCAAAGTATCCAATGATGGGTATCTATTATGTGTTTGGCAATTTCTAACTTTGAGAAAATATTACTATGGTCTAAAAACTTGATTTTTTTGGAAAGTTTATGATCATTTTTATAGTAATTGGGTACTAATTATTGAACATCAAAAAGATATATCATTACATATTGACTTTTTACATAAATCTTTTATTTTTAAATAGAAAAGAATATATTCTTCTGCAAATTGTTACCATAGAGATTACAGTTGTGAGAAATATAACTGTCTAGAAATGTCATCACTTAACAGTCTGTTATAACATTTAATGATATTGTAAAAATTACAAAAAAAATTTAACTTTTAAAATGTAAATTGTTAGATTTACTAGATACTAAAAATAACTCGTTCAGATTTTTAAAACAAACATAAAACAAAAATTTTGTTCATTTTTCAAATTGAATCTGCTCCACCTGAAATTTGATGATAAAACAGTGCTTTGTTTTAATTAAAATTTAATTTTTTAAATAATTCTGAAACTCAAACATGTTTTTTTTTAAAGTTTATTTAATTTCTAAACAAAAATGTCTATCAAGTGAGGCCAAATTTAATATATTCTGATAAATAATAATGGTTTAATATTAAAATGAAAGTTGAAAACTTAAAGTAAATGAAAACAAAAAAATCTGTAAAAATGCTAGTGCAATACAAAAAAGTTAAAAGAAAAAATGGGGAATAAATTATTACTCTAATTTCATTTTTGAAGAAATTCACTTCAATTAAATTAGTTTTTTTTTTTATTATGTAATGAGTGGCTAAAATCTTAATATCATTTGAATAATCTTGGTGTGCCATGTTCTTCCTAACTATAAGACAATATCTGCATTCAGAAATTTACAACAAGTTTTATTGTTAAATGAAAATCTTCAAAGCTCATTAAATATGAAGAAATACTATGTTAAAATTTCAAACTGGAGATATATACACATACATTGTTTAATATTCTATAAATTGTAATTCATTTAGTCATTATTTAGAACACTTTATTAACATTTCATTCCAAACTTCAAAAGTTAAAAGTCTTATTGGTAAAGATTAATGCTATTAGTTTTGTGCCTACTTATTTGAATTATTTAAAAAAATTCATTTATTGTAAACCATTATAAAGATACTTTAATTATTAATTATTGAAATATGCTTATTTACTTGGACCGAATTAAAAACTTATTATCATTTAAACTTGATAAAATGAATGTTTAGATGAATTATTAAAAACAAATCACAGAACAGAAAGCGGAAATAAAGTCTATTGATTTCAGAAGTTGTCATTTGTTTAAAATAAATTTCAATCTTATTTATGCTTATGTTTCATTACATTTATAAACATATTATAACTGTGCTTTATATAATGCAAATATTATTTTGGAATACCATTAATTCATCTAACCAGAATATTTTACAGTTCTTCAGAAGAAATTATTTTAAATTTGCATCATCTTATGAATCCATTAGGGTGTTATATAACATTCATTATAAAAACTTTATTTTCAATTTAAAAAATAACTTTTGCTCAAACGTGTTTGTTCTGCTCTTCATTAAATAGAATTTAGATGCTGTTAATACTTCATAGGACCTCTGTTCTGCTTTATTTGTCTATTATGCATTTAATAAATTGTGCATTACTTCAATGAACAATGGTTAAACTCATAAGGCCGAGTTATATTTTTTTAAATAAAATAAAAAACTCATAAACTCTTGGATTTTTTAAAATGGGGTAATGCAAAAAGTATTATGTTAAAAATATTAGTATTATTATTAATTGTAACTAGTATATTATTAATTTATTCCTATATTTTATATTATATTAGGTATAAGTATGATATAGTGTTTTATAATTGATATTTATATGAGTAAATATTAAGATAAAAGAACTTTAAATATAAATCTTTTTAAGAGTTTTCAGAATTTATATGCCAATAATATACAAGTGTGTTAAATATGCACACAGGATTAGAAAGTTATTTTATCAATTGTATGTGAACAAATATATTATTTAAGATTGGTGTATGGTTGGATGTAATTTTAATTTTTATTTTATGGTATTGCTTTTAATTATATTTGTATTGGTTTTCATATTTCCTTATGCAGAGTAAGTGTGTTTATGTGTAATGCATGTAAATGTGGGATAAACTTTCCATGTATTATTTTATAACTATACCTTATTTTTTTAGTCCATTGATATTTTGCCAATTGTCAAGAACCAATTGTGGCAATAAATTTGATGGTTTCCACTACTTTAGATTTTATTAAGTCCCTCCAGAGTAGAGATTGAGGCTTCTGTGATACTTACATGTCATGTAAACAGGTGTTGAATTATTATTTACTCATTTGCTCTTAAGTTTTGTGAATGTATATTTTTGGTATAAGCACATCTAAGGCATATATGTGAGTGTGTGGCTCTACTTCGAGTATTTTCAAAATTAGTTTGAATTATTGGTAGTATTGAGCTGCATTAGTATCCTGCTTCATTTATGCATAAACACATAAAACTTATATAAATTATATTTGTTTTGTAATTGAATTTATTAGCAATATCTAAAGAATAGATTATGCACCAATTTTGAATTTAGTTACTAATGCTATTCTAGTATCAACATTTAGTGGCATGCAAAGGCAATGCTTGTTATTCTATGTGTAAAGGTACTGGTTGGTTGGTTTTAAATGATAGGTAGAACTTCTTTTAAATGCAATTTAAATATTATTGTTTTAAAATTTACTCAAGGGAGTATTTTAGTTAATGTTATTTAAATACTTATTTCAATAGTAATTAATACTACAATGACTATTATTTATCATTTTGTTTTACTATAATTGTAATATTAAATCTGTGTTATAATGGAAATAAATATTTTTTATTCTTTTAAATATGTTTATGCTTTCAGTATCATCAACACACCAATTCACCCGGGAAACCTAATTAATAAAGTCATATTAAATAATATTGAACATAAGAGTTCATTTCAGTCACATCAAAGTTATTTATTCAATTAATTTTCCAATACTTGCATTAGTTAAACTACTATGTCATATTATTTTTGTTTGTTTTTTATTATAAGTGTATTTAATGGTGTAGTGGGTAGCACAAAATTACCCTTTCTACCCACTGGATTATTTTAACTTTGCTTATTACAAAGTTAGACATTAAAAAATTCTAATAAAACTTACCTATTAGTCATATTGACATTATTTTGTAAAATAAGAACAATTAATATTTTAGTTTAATTTCTCTTACTAGCCAAAGGTTTTTAGAAATATTTTGATATTTGAATATTTACAATTTATTTATTATTTATTTTAAATGAGATAAAAGTTTATAAGAATAGAAAAAGAAAATAAGCTTATCTTATGTATAAAGAACCAAAGTTATTATTTCAGTTGAATGTATCTTGATTATTAAGCAAAGTAATTATTCATTAGATTAAATCAAATAAAAACCTAAGATTTACGTTATTCATATTCAGTTGTTGTTGAGAGGACTTATGATTAAATCCATATTTATTTTATGGTATCTCTCATCTCGACCATTCTTTTGAGATTACAATTTTTGGCTTGTCCTAAATGTTAGTCTTCTGATCGATGCGTCAAGCAAGCATTGTGATATATCTTCTCTTAAGGTTACCATATATATATATATATATATATATATATATATATCTTCTCTTAAGGTTACCATATATATATATATATAATGAGAGAAAGAATAAAATAATTAAATTGTGATATTTTTAATATGTAATAATTTTAGGAAATAATGTAAATTCCCTATTACCATCTTTATTAAATTTAGTCAACTATTTTATATTATATCATCATTCACTCATTCTTCATAGATAAAAATCATGTCAACAATTTCTACTGCTTTTTGAGTTCTTGTTAATACAGAAAGTATGAACAATAACACAAGCTTCAATATTACATATTTATGATGAATTACATACTCATAAGATTATTACAATTAATACTTTATTCTTCTTCTTTGTTAAAGATTATTTAAGGCTAAATTGACTCAAGGCTTAACTATTTCCCTGCAAATTTTATGTCATCTCAGAGTAGTAATAAATTTTTTAATCATGATTTATCTCAGATGGCATTTAATTGATCTATAAGCTGGTATTTGTATTGCAATCTTGTGATAGGTACTTCCAAATAATTAGTTACGATTATATATTTGATTTTTTTTTTATTAATTTTGCACAATCTATATCAGAATTTATCAGCAAAACATAAAGCTCTATTGTTCAAAAGTTAAAATGCAGAACTCAATTTATAAATAATGGTGTGCTTGTTTACATTTTATTTGTCAAGAAGTAATAATTGTAAAGATTTTGCTTTTTTTTTTTGATAATTTGAAATATGTTTATAATTAATAAGTATAAAATGTATTTATTTCTAAAGAAGTATTATATATTTAAAAGAATTTACATCAGTGGGAAAAAAGGAAAAAACGTGTGTTGTTTGAGATTCTGCAAAAAAATATTCAAAGCTTTTTTTATTTTTTTATATAAATTTATAATTTTCATATTTTTAAATTTATATTAAAAGTTAATTTTAATTATAAATTTATTAATGCAGTTGTATTTTGACAAAAATATTATTCAAATTGAAAGTCAAATGTAAAAAAAAATTGCAAATTTAGCCTGTTTAATTTTAGTATGGTTAAAGTTAAAAGCATTTCTGTAAAGTAATATTGAAGCTCACAATTAATACTTGTCACATTAATGTAAACTGAAAAATGAAGAATGGTTGAATGAGTACATAATGCAAAGTTTTTTGTTAAATTTAACAAAGATAATGCTAGGAGGATTACATTTGTTTTTAAAATTATTATATGAATATGTGTGGAATTAATAATTATAATTCCATTATTATTAATAAGTCACTAATCTGAATAAGAAAAGATGTGGAGAACATAATCTGGATTCATCTGCCAATTGACAGTCCTTTATAAATTACTTTTCCTGATTTATAAGATGAATATAGTTAATGGATCCTATAGCAAAATGGATTATATTCCAATAGTAAAAAACAAAAAAAAATTATTTCTAGCAATAAAAGCAATGTTGTAAATAAAATATGGTAGCAGAAAGGTAATTCAGCTTGCATAATTTTAATTAAACATTTGGTATAACAAAATTATAAAAACTTAAATGATAGTAAAAGTGTGGTGTGAAAATCACTAAAAAAAACCATTAGAATCCAAAATATATTTTTGATGGTGAATGTATCTGGCATTCAGTTATGAACTAAGAGTTATTTAGACTTATAGATTAAATGCAAAGTTTTTCAGATTATCAATATAAAAAATACCTGACTTGAAATAAAAACTTGAAGGGTTTAAACTATAATAACAATTAGAAAAATGAAAAACTTAACTAGATAAATATAAAACCATAAGAGAAAATTTGAAAATATCTTTATTAGAAAAATGAAAAACTTAACTAGATAAATATAAAACCATAAGAGAAAATTTGAAAATGGTTTTGTGAAAAAAAATTATAGTAGTAAAAATTATTGAACCACATACTCAGTATTCAAAATTTAACAGGAGAGAGATGCACTGATAATGGATTGAAATTTGGTAAGAGTATTACCATATATTTGAATATTGAGAATAATGCCAATTTCATAGTCATATAAAATTACTGTATTATCTAATGGCTAAGAGAATACCATAAAGGAGATCTATGGTTATCTATAAAAACTTCTGAACAAATGCAAAGACAATGTAATTATTATAGTAATTGAAATATTAATGATGTGAAATGAAACAAGTGGAAAAAGTTGCAGATAGATTTATACTATCTAGGATAAATGACTGTAAAAGAACCTTGTTATAACAAATATGTGATTTGAATTTTTATTGAGATGTAAATATATTTGAAAGAGCCCTTGATACATGATTCAACAGTGAGTTAATTTTATATTGTATCAGAAAGTTAGTAAAACCAATTTCTGATGTCTTTTTCTTAACTTGAAACAAAAATGTGTTCATATTATGATATGCTTAAGTTGAGTACAAAATTTAAGATTCAAAAAATTGCAATACAAAGTAGATAACTAAAAAGGAATCCAGAAAACTTTAAATCTGTACATTTCTGATCAAATTTTAGAAATACTGTAAAAAACTAATCCACAGCACTAAATAAATAACTAATAGATATAATCTAAAATAGAAACCAATAAAACTAATTATTTATGGTCTAATGAAAATACTTTAGATAAAGCACATTCTACAAAAATGAATTGGCCCAGCAGTGAAAAATGTTATTAATCAAGAAAAAAAAATCTTGAAACATTTAAAGACTGTAAAATGGCTTTTAAAAATATTAAAAAGGTAAATGGCTTGAAATTGAAGATTTGCAGAATGAAAACATAACAATGTTATAGCATTAAAATATAGAAACTGAATTTATTTATGATCAAAAATAAAATAATTATTTGGATACATTGTATAAAGAGCTATGTATTATAACCAGACTCAACAAATTAAAAAAAATCATGATAATGATGTTCAAACAATTATAGGGGATGAATTTTAAAAGGCACTGTTGATCCAGAAAAGATTCAGAAATTGATGGTATATCAGCTAAAATATAGAAAGACTAATAATCCAAATAATTTTATTGCATGCAGGTGTAAATTAAAAAATTAATAGAAAAAATATTGTCTCTTATTCCAAAAAATATTATGCAAAAGAATAAAAATATTTTAAAAGAGTAAATTTAATATCCCACACATCAAAAATTTTATCTATATGCTGACAACTCTCAATTTATACTTAGAAAAAATATATATTACAAAAATTGATATACGTATATTATGACTGCTAAGAAAAGTTGTTAAATTTAAATAGATATTTCTATATCTGTGACATGGCATAGTACATTCACCATCTTGGAACAAATAGGTTTTCTACATTATATTATTCCATATCATTTTGAACCTACACAAGGAACAAATCATTAATACAAGACTAAAGAAATGTTTATATAAAATACTTGACATTAACAAAAGAATTAGATAGAGTGTCTGTAGTCTTTAGGTTTATTTAATGAACTTTAGTAGCAATAATATAAAAAGTTTTGGGCCATATAAATTTTGGACTAAATTAGACTGTCAAATCTTTTGAGCATTTAAATTTGCCAGTAATTATGCCCTATTAGCAGGAAGACTAAAATACTCATTAAAATGATAGCAAATATTAACAAAACCTGAATACCATTTACAACAAACTAATGATAATATTTAAAACTTATGAAGATATTCATTTTAATATAGTAAATGAATTAGAAAAATAAGGTAAGTCAAATAAACACTAAATGTACAAACATCTAGAATAAAATACACTTAAAAACAGCTATAGTAAAGTGAGTTTTTCATAGTTATCTCTTCTATAAAAAGTTGTGATTTTTTTAAACCAAAGACTCAATATTTTGACTCAAATTGGCCATTTTATCTTTTTTTTTAGCTAATAATATTGACAGACTGCAGATATTTGCCATATGATAATAATTAAGCTTAAACAAAAAGTCTAGTGATTAGATTATGTACCTGTGAGAATATTAAAAAATCACTTGGTTTTTACATTAGGATCAGAAGATTAAATTAAATAAGCTAGAAATGAAAAAAACTATTTAAATCTAAATAGAGTTTAGATGAGTCTCTTCTAAAGCATAAGTTTTTGTTTTCTTTTACAAAAACTATTGCCATATTAAGAATACTTTATTCAGATTTATTCATATTGAGTTTTTCTACTAAAGGCATCCTGAAAAAACATAGTACTTCTAAATCTGAGGTGCAAAGAAAAATAATAACATACTATTTAGTGACTATGATATTATAATTTGATCATAATATTCACTGCATAATTTTTTTGTTTGAACAGAAAATAATATACATATACATTTTTTTTTTCAAAATTGTTATTCCCTCATCCATTCTTGAAACATACAAATAAAAATATTTAAAAAAATCAAACAACTCCCCAAATGCAGCTGATCTGGAGCCCTTCGATTGACCCAGATCACAACTCTCATAGGTCTTATTATTTTCTCGATAGTTTTCAATATATATGAATATGTATCTTTGCCATTATACAAATAATAAAAATGTATGAATATAGTTATTATAATAATAGTAGTAATCACTTCATTTTAATGAAAAAATTCATATCCTAAATAAAATTAATGAAGTGATTTTGTATACAATTTTAAATTATTACTTTTTTCAGCTTTATAAAATATCAGCTTCATGTTTATCTTCAGATTCAGAATGTTTGGAAATCAATATTTAATAGCAATTCGCTTTGAATTTAAAAAAATTGATTTGTATGTCTAAATTGGCAATCATCTCTTCCTCTTTTACATTAATGGTATTCCAAATTGATAAAAAAAAAAAATTACAAATTATTTTTTTTTATTGATTCAATATTTTTTTTGATTTTAGATTTAATCCAA
>JAQFVV010006209.1:14788584-14878584 GCA_028023455.1 Epiperipatus broadwayi | reverse complement strand
GATTTGGATCTTTTTCTTAATATTTAAGAATTAGATAAATGCTTGGCTTGAGTTAATATTTTGAATCTAATGTCCTAGCTCCTCACTGATGAGAACCATAGCTTGAAACTGGTCTGGGAATGGGGACCATCATAGATAAAGGCTTCAGGTATTTTCTCTTGTAGCATTTATCATAAAAAAATAAAATAAATAAGCTTGTTTGGAGCTATTGGCAGGCTCTTTATATATTACATATTGGTAATACAAACTATATAGGTCATGTGAAATATGACTGATTTTTTACTAAAATATATATATATATATATATATATATATATATATATATATTGTGCCCTTTTGTATGGGTCACCATCTAATTTTGTGCTAATCTATTAAAAATTTTAAATTTAAGATATATTTGAATATGTGATGTTAATTTTGCTTATGGTAATAGTTCAAAAAGTTTAATTAAAGCAATCTATGAGTATTTGATATGTGAAATTGTGCTGATATAAAGAGAGACATTTTAAATGATGATGATTATAATATATAGTTGGGAAAAATGGCCATAATCAATACTGCATTAATATATTTAATAAATAGGTATTTAAAGCTAAAAGTGTTTAAAAGACAAGTAAGAATAAATGCATATATTTATTGTTGATAAAATAATATTATAAAAGAATATAAATATTTTAATTATTGTAAGTACTTAAATAAAAGACTAATATTTGATTTTAATATATTGATAATTATTTTAAAATCTATTATAATATCTTATTTATTTAAAAATATTTATTTTAAAAAATGCAATTGTTAGTTTATTTTTAGACGATAAAGCTTTGTGTGTAGAGAACAGATGTTAGTTAAATAAACACACACATGCTTGGAAGTTATCTAATAAAGTTGCATAACTATTTTAAAAATCATGTTATAAAATTTATAAATAATACGTGAGCTATCACGAGATAAAATAAAGATAAATCAATGTAGAATATTAAATCTGATTTTAAAATATTGCTTTAAAAATATGACGTATAAAAAAGACTTAGTTTATTTAAAATAATGTTATAAAAGTTAAAATTAAAATCAAGTGAAATAATATTTTTTTAAAGTGTTTAATAGATTTAAATAAACGATAAAAATTATTTTAAAAATGTAATAATGTAATAAATATTAAATATTAAATAAGTCATTATTTATTTTTAATTTTGTGTTGTTGGTAAATATGTAAATAAGCCAGCAAATTGATTGTTTAAATGTACCAATCAAATGGGAAGTTTCTTCCGGTATAAAAGCTCAGGTCAATTGTTAGGAGAGGACTGTGTGATTGATTTTTCAAGTTAATTGTGTTATTAAAAATAGCAAAGTAAATTTGATAGACGCTCTCAAAATCAATTTTAAAATTACAAGAGTGTTATTATAAATAATTTATAAAAGTTTTAAATGATAGACATGCAGTGTTAACTTAATTTTTTCCCTATCGGTCGTCTTTATTTAGGCTCAATTTGAAGCAAATAATCATGGAAACATCATATATAGTGAAAATATATCGGAAGCTTTACCTTAGAAATATGAAAACGCTGGATTAGTTCGAAATTTACAAGATGGAAAAAGTAGTATTTGACAGTATATATTTTAAAAGCTAATTACTATTGCCTATTAGAAAATAGTATTTTAAAGAATAAATACTTTTAAAGAAAGTATTTTTAAGCTATAAATTTAAATGTATATCTTGAGTAAAGATATTAGAAATAAAAGTAGTTTTATAAATACTTTTTTAAGTCTTTATTTTAAAAGACTGAATGTTATAATTTTAAAGCAAGTCAATTGAAATATAATTAGCTAAAAATCTTAATATAATAAAATTATTATATTGAAATATTTAAACAGGTCTTTATAAATAAAGAGCTTATTCTTACCTGATATTTATTAAGAAATAGTAATAAGTGGCTCCCAGTTAATTAAAATAATTAATGATAATTTTTTCATAAACTATAGATATTTAAATAATATTTAATTTTCTGAAGAATTAAAACAGGACCTATAAACTATTTTAATTTGTTTTATTTTTATGGAATTAACTTTTATTTTTTTTAAAAGAATTTTCATTTTCATAAACTTTAAAAAATGATGGACCAAACAGGAATGGTCCAGTAATGTTGCCTAGGATTAAAGAACTTTATATAAAAGGAGACATTATACGTAATATGTTTGTTTATTTATTTAATATAATTTAAATATTATTAATCTATTAAAAATAAGATAGGTACATTTTAAAATAATAATAAAAATAATATATAATTAATTGTAGTTTATTTTATAATTAATATAACACGGAATATTTTAAAGATGATCGGTAAATGAATTATTTTATTAAGCTGTAATTCAAGAATATTGGAAGATGGACTGTACATTAAATTTATTGATTAAAAATTGATAATAATAATATTTTAATGTATTTAATATTTTTTAGATCAACCGAATGATATTATTTGAATGGAGTATGATTTAAAATACACCACTATATTGTAACATTTATTTATTAATTTTTTATGATAAATATGAACAACATTACATAAGAGCTTAGAAATAATTATATGATCTTAATAAATTTTTTTTTTTTATTATTATTATGTTGGTATTAGAATTATATTTATTATTCATAAAGTATTATTTTATTTAGTTAGGAAGAGTCTCAAAGTCTTATTTTATTTTTATTTTATTTAAATTAAGTAAGTTTATGAGAGTTTAGTTTAATTAAAGGTTTACTGATATATGAAGATAAATAGTTTGGTAATTATATTTATTTAAGTGAAGTTTTTCCGAATTAATAAGTTTAGAGGAGTTTGTAGATAAAGTTTATAAAAGGATAGATAACAATAAAGAAAGAATAATTTCACAAGAAAAGAACATAAATTTATCTAATATATTTTATTTTGAATTATGAATAATTTAAATATTATATTTAACAGACATATAGAATGTATTTGATAAACTTAAATATGATAGGAATATATAATCTTTATTACATTCAAGGATACATTAGTTTTATATTATGTATTAAGTAATCTGATAGTAAGTAACATACTAGTACATGATGAATGAATAACAGTAATACTTAAGTGAGTAGTATTTAATTAATAAAGTTTAATTTTTACATATGCTACATAAATATTTTTACATAAATCTTGTTTGTAATAATTAAGGTTCAATGATATTTATTTAAAGCCTAAGTTTTAAAAACATACTTCAATGTTATTAGTACAGCATTGTAAAAGAATGTATAATTACTTAGTAGGAGTATGAGTTAATAACAGTGTAAACATTTGTATTATTATTTTTTATTTTTATTTTCTTTGTTTTCATAATTTGAACTGTAAATATTGTAAATAAATTCTTAGTTGAAGTTAATGTAAATAAATTTGTTTAATTTGTTTAAAAGTGTGTCAGTTCATTATTTTGCACCACAGCATTTGACAGCAGATAATTTGAAGAAACATAATATTTGCACAATGTGAATTTATTAATATTATTTTAGAAATAAAACAATATTTCTCTGATATCATTTATAGAATTGATTGACATTATACATAATATTACAATGGTCATAGAGTAATTATAATGCATAATATAAGAGTACAATATTATTTATTGCCACAGATTATTAAATTATAAATTTTGATCTATTCCAAAATTAAGATACTATATGAAAATAAAAGATATACATATGATTATTTATTTAATAATTAATGATATAAAGAAATAGAAAGATTAGTTATACCCTAAGATTATATTATTATTATTATTAAAATAAGTTAGGTGTATTTAGTTTGATATAAAATCCCATATCATACTATTTAATGAGTTATCATTACTTTAAGATAATTAGAAGAACCTGAGATTATTTAATTATATTTTAAAAATTAAAAGTTAAGATTTATTTATTTTATTATTATTAAAGATAGTTTATTTATTTAAAAGCCATAAGAAGCTGTAGAGTAGTATAAGTAATAAGGAGTAATAGTATTCTTATGCCATTGAGACAATGTCTTGAAATATTGACTCAATGTAAATCTACATTGCTGTAACTTTACTTACGCTCATGATTTTAATAAATACTTATTTAATTAGTACATACTATAGAAATATATTGATTTTAATAATTGATGATAAATTTAATTAGAATATGATATTATAAAGTAAATTAAAGATAGATATGCAAATTTGAATTAAGCATTATAATTTAATTGAGCTAGTCGTATTTCAAACTATATTATACATCGAGAAGTAAGGGTACAATATATATATATATATATATATATTGAATAAGAAGATTATTAATTAATGATACATTAATTAAACCCCACAAATATATTAATTTATACTCTCTCCAGAAATTTAATGATCTTTTAAGTAATTATGTTTGATGAAAAAATCAACCAATCTCTTCTAGGCATTTACTTCTATCAATAATTGATTGAAAACTAGTTGAAATTCTACCAAACACAAAGACACAATATTTCATTAACTTCAATGCTTAAGTTGATATAATGTAAATCTATTAGTAATTCAGCAGTCTCTTTTTTATCAATTTAATGTTAATAGATCAATCAAACTCATTTTTAAATAACTTTTCCTTTATGTAAACAAATTGAACACATATAAATATTTAATAATATTACTAACACTAATGTTAACTTAAATCCTGTATGGGAATTTTCCACAATTTTTCAAGCAGCAATTACTGATGATAATCAACCAATAATCTTACTTACACTAAATTGTATGCAATCTTTCATGTG
This sequence comes from Epiperipatus broadwayi, assembly GCA_028023455.1. Classification (NCBI taxonomy): domain Eukaryota; kingdom Metazoa; phylum Onychophora; class Udeonychophora; order Euonychophora; family Peripatidae; genus Epiperipatus; species Epiperipatus broadwayi. The sequence continues at coordinate 14,873,800 of JAQFVV010006209.1, read as the reverse complement.
GTAATGTATTTGTCAAATAAGAATTTCTATAGAAGACATAAGTTAATCTATCATTAATTAAAATTCTTTGTGTGTGTGTGTGTATATATATATATATATATATATATATTTCTGTATACATATATATATATATATATATATATATATATATTGTAACAGAAATAAAAAATAGACAGATAGTTGACCATTTGTAACATAAATAAAAATAGATAGAAGCAATTATTAATTATTAAAATATAATTATAATCTGTCATTTGAACAGTAAGAAAACTTTGTTACAGCATACAAAATAATGTAATGATGAAAAGGCTGCTATTTTGTAAGCGACTATAAATATATATAGAAGAGTGATAAAATGATAGTTGCTATAATTCAATATCTAAACACTAAACAGGATATATGATATGCTCCAGCGGTTCATCATTTGTAACCAAGTAAAATTAAATGAGAAATGAATTTACTGTGTTAGCTAAAATACAATTTATAATTAAATAAGGATGACGCTAACATATAAATAAGAACATATGCATATCATGCTCTATTTGGGTGTCTATTTTTAATTAATTAAATATAACATTATAGCCCGTTTGCAACTATCCTAAACATTAATTCTGTCATGCTAATAATGAAATAAATAAATTATCTCATTTCTCAACACATAAAATAACAAAATGAAAATTAAAACTATCATCATTAAAGATTTAAAATATTTAGATATTGGGGAAGTCATTTGAACAATAAAACATACTGGCCATTGTCATCAAATAAAATAATATTAAATATAGCAACTGAATAAAATTACCCACTGTGAGATCCCTGGAGTGCCTTATGCTTAACTCCAATAATAGGTTCTTTTAACCAAGAATCCTTCTCATTCCTCTTTCCATGTATATACGACCATTCATGGTCACACGCACACACTGGTGCTGTTTATAACAACTTATAAAAAAAAATCATATAAAGTTAATATTATGAAGTTGGAAAGGGATTAAATCACTCTTTATTCAGTTTAGCTAAGTACATGTGTTTTCCCACGAGCGCCACTAGATTGTTTTAAATCTAGATAAATATCTGTTTAGAGTGTACTGAGTTCAAACTCATTCGGTACATTTTTATTACACATGACTTGGATGACTAATGAAAAAAAAATGACATTCTTATATTTTATCTATGTCAATAAAATTATAAGATCCCAATATCACCAAAATTTATATATCAAAGACTCTTATAGACATTACTAGCTCAGTTGACGTATATTGATGAACAGACAATTATACTCTTATTAATGGCTTCCAATTAAACATAGTGAAGACCATTACTTAAGTGGATGGCCATAAAAACTGGTTATTTAACTTAGTTATTTATCACAATATAAAGATTATAATGATGATAATAATAATGATGATGATACCAATAGTGATGATGATGATGATATCAGCCATAGCTTTATAATGAACTCACAACAATAAATTTATCTTTATAAACTCAGAAGCATTTTTTTTAACATCATCCTTTGTCAAACTGGGATTTAAATATTACATTCACTAGCATTTATAATAAGTTTGTGTTTATTTACTAAAATACTTTTATAGTTAAAACTAGGATTCAATAATACTAGTGATGATGACTGATCATCATGCCTCTCTCCACATGATATTCAACTTTCTATATACCCCTATTTACTAAATATATTAATTATGTTAAACATTAGATTTAATGATTATATTTTATTTAATGATGATGGGAATCATAACTCATGTATAGTACTATGTTTAAACGGTGTTTTAATCAATAATATGATATCCATCTTTGATGAAGATGATCAAAACTCATGGACACAACATAATTTTAGCTTTCTATTATACACCTATAATTATTAAAACTTGGTTATTATCAAGCATAATCCTTAAATACTTAAAGGTAAATCAATATTCTAGCTTACTTAACATTTTGCGAGCGCTTACTTAATCTTTGTGAGTGCTGATGATTCTTAATATCTGCGAGTGATGATGATGATCATTTAAAATGATAAAATCAAGACAAGAAAAACATAATATTTTTAATAATAACTCGGAAACCAATTAAGATATATAATTATATTTTATTAATACTATTCTTCTTTCTTTCTTTAAAATCAAATTTACTAATTAGATAAATGGCTTATTATTACATTAATTAAATATAGAACTAATACAAAAATTTATATAAGCATAACCAAATAAATTTAATATACAAGTTTGTCATTTTGGATATTTTAAAATAAGCTGGCTTAAAATGACATTTAAAAAAAATATTTCATTGAATGCTTACTTAAGACTTTCCTAACTTATTATATCATAAAAATAAATTTCATATGTAACTTGTGTGTTTTATTTCACTTCCATTCAAATGTGAAGCCCTGCTTTTAAATTTACCATATTTAAACTAATTATGCATAACCTATTCTTTTGACATGTTTGTATAAGCAGTTACACATGCACACACACCCTGTGATATGTCAACATATATTTTTAAAATGTGTTCCCTTATATTAGAGATTAATACATAAATCACATATATAAAAAAATATTCTTGCAACCTTGAGCAAAATAAAATAAAATACATTATATCAATTTTAATATGCAACAAGATAAATAAAAAAAACATTATAAATGCATATATTTATAGGTTGCTCATTATCATAACAAATGAAGAACAATAAAAAAAACATTTCAATATTACAATATATAATAAAAAAAAAATAATAAAAAATAATGAAAATTTAAGTTTAAAGATTTAAACTGTGTTTGTGTTATGTTATGTGATATTGAGAATAACTATCGATAAACAAGCCTTTAATGTTTCTGTATCAAAAGAAAAAAATGCTTTGACCAATAAATTAAGGTTTACTTTTAATAAGTAAGAATAAAAGATCTGTTAATGAAAGTTCATAGTTACCCAATTATTTTCACTTCTTATAAATGTCTCAAGTTTGAATTTTCAGACTGCTTGTCTCATGTATAGCTTCAATAAGTTGATTTGCTCCATTTAAAAAAAAACAAAAGTTCTTGCAGATACCTTCTAATAAACATGAATTAATTGACCTGCTGGTTTCCACAATTTTAAAATTATTTATTGTTGATGTTTTTGATAATGCTGAATTCGTTGACTGGCTTGCTTCCAATTTTTCAAAAAACCATCATTGTAGACACTTTAGATGACTGAGAAAAACTTTAACAAAAATTTGATTCATAGCTTCATCAAACTTGGCTATATATATGGCTTTTATTCATATTTCCTTTCTTCTTCTCTTGTCCAAGATGATGATTAGATTATGTTGGTGGCCGGCTTTAAATTTGTCCATTCTTTTGGTTACTATGGACTGGTATATGAGTCCATAGTAGATCAGTGATTTAACCCATTCTGTCAGATTTCAGGAAGCAGAAACAATGGTTTTAGCAATGCAAATTCATTGTATTATACACAGCAAAATATATTAATATCATTTTATAGAATTGTCAATAACTTCTTCCAAGAAATTTAATTTTTTTCCTTTCTTTTTCTTAATACTGCTGGGAATTACCTATATATATGCACATCTTCATCTATACTGACTTTAAAACAAGAGTCATTTGTCTCCTTCCTCAATTTTTTTAAAGAGTGAGAAAAAAATCAATCGCTCACTCTCTTTTGAAAAAATTATGCAAACTGTCCATTTCCTTTGTTTTCACGAACTCAATCACTACTTCTCTGTCTAATAATAATGAATAAATTGATCACCACATCTCTTCTTTAATAATATTAAAAAAACTGACAGCCTAAATCTCTTCTGTAATAACCTAAAAAAAACTGACTGCCTCCAAATATTGTTTCATTCATTTATATTGCAAATCTTTGATCAAAGAAAAGGACCACCTGGAAATCTTATCTTGAGATAAAGATCAAAGCTTCACAAGTTTGACGGTCTGTTGCAATTAATAAAAACTTAGGATTAATTGTTACTTTTATTACATCCAAGCATCACTTCCCTCTCTAGATATCTACAATCTAGATAATACAAAAACAACAAAGCCTGCAATCTTAGTCATTAAAAGATTTGTGTAAAAATGTTTTATGTTTAAAATATTCATACTCACACGTGTACATTTTCATATCCTAATCTACTAATCTTGATCACTTTATTTTACACTTTCTTTCTGATCTACTTTATTTTAACAAAAATTAATGTTAAATAATTTAACACTTTATTTAATAAGAAAATACAATAAATCAATATTAAATATTATTACCTTCTCTCTTTACAACTGCTTATTTATTAACTATTTATAAATTATATATAATAATAAATACACACATAAATCTATACACATATATATATATAAAAAAAATTTTTTTCTTAATTAAATAATATATATGTGGGTGAAATGAGTCATATATCTACAATATATATATATGTGTGTGTGTTGTAACAATAGTAGCCAGCAATCTTAATGCTACATAATAAAATTTTAAAGAACAGTGTATATGTATGCCTTAGTGCATGTGTATATGTGATGGACACAAATAAAATGCATATTAAATAAATAAAAATGAAATTTGGAGATTGTTATTTTGACCAGTTCCCAAATCATTTTGAAAAAGAAAAAAATTAACAATAAATTTTTATTATTAAAAAAAAATAAGAAATGTGCTGAACAAAACAAAATTTGCATAAGGGTATGCATGATATATAATTAAATAGTCAACAGTTAACTACAGTCCAAGGAGGATTAACTGTTTTCTATCCTGAAGAATATAGAATAGAAAAACTCAAGTGTGCAGTCTATAAAAAAAATTTGTCTTCCTGCCAATTATAATTATACATCTATAAAATAAGTTATACATATGTCTTATTATAATAAAAAAAAAATTTATTATGCAAGGCTAAACAACTACTAATAGCAAGTCAGTTGAATGTCTCAAGAACACTTAGCTAAGAATTTTTATTCTAAAAGAAAAATATAATGCAGTAAACAATGAGTATTGCCAATTGCTCAACAAGCTTTGTGATAAATGCTTAGCCAGAGAAAGCATTTAAAATATCTCTGTCAGAAAACCTCCCCCCAAACTTCTGACCATGGTTTCATGCTATGTCATTCCTCAGAGAGGCACTAGGGTAGCTTCAGATGCTAAATCTAAACTACCCTAATGCCTCTCTGATGAGTTCCAAAGCATGAAACCATGGTCAGAAGTTTTGGGGGGTCCTGACAGAGATATTTAAATGCTTTCTCTGGCTGAGCATTTATCTCAAAGCTTGTTGAGCAATTGGCAATGCTCATTGTTTATATCTTACAAGCTTAAGAGTATTGGGTTATGTGATCTATGACTTTTATTTTGACTATATAATGCAGTACTTTTATTTTTGCAAAATTTCATTTTAAAAATATTAAACCTAATAAAATTATTTTTAAAAAAAAGTTATAAAACATTTAATACTATTCAGTAGCAGTACAATATATATATATATTGAACCATTTTCGAATATGTGGATTCGAATCACCGGTCTCTTAGGCAGAGAAGAACATACTCGGAGAGTATGTATGCCCAAACGATAGCTATAAAGTATATAAGTAACGTTACATTTCTTCTCGGCTGTTGAGTTGAACACGTCCAAAGCACTTTTTTTTTGTTTGTGTATAAACACAGGCGCCAGCTATCTATTCAAGGATGAATAAATAACGCACTTTGAGCAATAGCCACTAACCCAACACCTAAATCCATGACTATCTCAGCTGTTTGTAATCACTAATAGATTATACTTAATTAGTGATTAAAAGAATTAATAAAAGAATTTGTTAAAAAGAATTGATAAAAAGAATTGACCGACAAATATAGTTTAATTTTAAAGATAATTTATTAACTAACATTTATTTACTAAACTTAAACATTTTATAATTCTAATAAAACACACGCATATTTTAAATTAACATTTCTAAATAGTTTAAACATTTTTATAGATTTAATAACAAAACACTCTAATTTAACTAATAAATATTGATATAATGACCATGCACATATTAACTCATGTACACACATAATAATGATAATAAAGGATGACATAGCATTTGAAATTTAATCACACACATCAATAATTCATTTATGTATGATATAAAGTTCATATAATTAGACTCTTGAAAGATTCATATGAATTAATGCAATGCAATGGCTATTACAGTATAGAACGAAATAAGCAAATGTTTTACCTAGGCTTTTTTGAATGTTGACGTAGAATTTTGTTCTTTGGAGGCTGCTTTCGGTGAGGATATTTCCATTATAAATGCTTACCAGCTGGCTGGGACGTTTTCTTGCTGAGTTTCCTGATTTTCACGATTATTGCTATCGGAGACAAATAGATACTGACGGAGATTTTCTAAGATGTTAAGCTGACATTATTTCATGGGCAGATCTGCTGTTTTCTCGGACATCTGGGCTGGAGATAAACGTGCGTTCCCAAGATCTTCTCAACACTGCATTTTGTTTGTTAACTGCACAATTAATTTCTGAACTGCACTCACTCAATTAATTTGTGGAATTGAATACTGTCCGATAAAAAGAGTCTATTTATAGCTGCAACGTGTTGTCGAAATATTCCCGGCAAAGATCTGTTGTCAAATTGATAATCATTTAATAAACGTGTTTTGGAAGATTGCTTAATTAGTAATAGCCATGCAGAGATGTTGTTTTATATTTTAATTAATAACCATTGCCGTGTTTTTTAATAATAATCTTCTTTAACTTTATAATAACATTTATTCTATTGTTGACAATCGCACATATATACGCACAAATATTAGTTTTAACATTATTTTTTCTTTAATTAAACTTGAATGAAAAGAGATTTGTATGTTTTAACTTTTTAAATTATATTTTTACGAATACTAATAAAAACTATTTATTCTTATCTTTTTCGAAAACAAGCTGCAATAAACTCTTCAACATTTAATTTTGTTTTTCTTTTATGAAAGATTACTTTAATAATAATTTTAGATAAAATTATATGTGCCTATATCAATATATATATATATATATATATATATATTGATATAGGCACATATACTATATTATATATATATGAATACATATATATATATATATATATATATATATATATATATATATATATATATATTGTATTCATTAATTAATCTAGTAACCATTTCCTAGTTATTTTAACTAGATGATTGTTTTGCACCATATTTAATTTTTTTTAAAACTAACTTTCCAATAACTTTAGTTTTAATAATGTTAGAGCAAAAGAACTTTATATTGATAGAAGCTAGAAAAACTAAGGAAAACAATAAGACTAATTACCATTAAAAAAATAAGGAAAAATAAATAAATTTTCACATCTGACATAATTATTACTTTATTGTTTGTTCATAATTTCTAATTTATCATTAATTAAGTTTAAATTACATCTTCATGATAATTTCTTTGTATTCCTCACAAAATTATTTTTCAAAACACATATAATACTTATTATCTGAGATAATCCATAGATTCAGAATCTGCAAAATTAGTCACATAAGAATTCTGCATTTTTATCTTGTATCCCAAAAGTTAACAAATCTCAAAGGTGTCTATAAAAAAAAGATTCAATCTAATAAAAGATTCAAAACAAATCATTTTCAGAAGATGGATATGCATTTGTCGTCATAGCAATTGGCTTCTTGTCTATCTAAAACTAGAAATTGTAGGCTATTGTCTGTATCAATAATAAAATGAGTTTCATCTCTTCATTTTATATTTTTTGTGTACACCAGTGATGCTATCTTGTTATATTTATTGTCCCACAGAGATATAATTTATTTGCATATAGATCATATGCTAGCTATAGACTTGAAAATAATGTGATGCAAGATGTGGCAAAACTACTATCCACAGCAAGAGTATCAAAGCATAAGCAAGAATCAGAATTTGATTTTTTGCCTCCATACAATTTCATATGGTATATAATAACCATTGTGGCTATCACTACACACACACAACATTTGAAATCTCTTTTTATTGGTTTTAAGTGTTTATATTTTCACATGGTAATATGCCCAATAAATGTGGTGATTGCTTTATCAACTGCAACCTCTCTGTACATCTGACAATCAGTCTTAAAATTTACATTGCACTGCTCTATATATGTAAACTTTTTGCGAATTATTATGTCTATAAAATAAGATTGCCTCAAATTTAAATCAGAGACCCAAAATTATATTGTACATAAAACCACTTTTGTTATATTTCAATACAAATTTATATACTGTATAATAAAGAGCATAAATGATTTAAAATTATATAATTTACATACTACACAAACACACGGATGCAGACACAAACACATTAATAAATTATACCATTTATCAAATAATTAATATATATATATATATATATATATATATTAAATATATTTGTTTGAATTATTAATATATATATATATATATATATATATTATTTAAATAATTAAAAAATTAAAATTGAATACTTACATCTGATATTCCATGATTACATTTTTATCACATTGAAGACCTTGAAATGTGAATCATCAGCATATTTTTAATCCATTTTGCTAACCAATCTGGAGGATAAAGATTTTCTACCTTTGTCGCCTGCATGTAATCTAAAAAACTGACCATGCACCTATTAACAAATATATTAATAAAAAAATCAAATTTTATCTTATTTCAAATTGTAATACACCATTTTAAAAATGAATTAAACAGCAATGATTGCCAGGATTTCTGTTAATGCCATGCTTATAGTTTTTGCACAATTTAAAAAAGAAACAAAATTTCAACAAATCAGCTGCCATAAGCAACCTGTTAAGTCAGTATATAAGAGCATAAGCTATTATTCATTGCAAAAAAAGTCAATTCAGTTTTCACTTATTATACATGTTTTTTAACCTCAGCCTGTTTTTTCAAGATGATCATAAGATGTAAAAATTAGATGTCCCAAAATACTGGTTATATCTGATTAGAATATATTGGTGTTCTAAACACATGTACACAAGGTATAATAGAGAGAACTAATTAATGTCATGAAGATAGCAACCAAACAACCACTATTTACAATATGTAATTAGGTCCATATAATACATGAAGCTACTCCAATGAGATGAACATGAAATTAATGTGCATCCCAGACAACATTATATATAAAGAAGTCAACACTCACTATTTAAACAAATAATAAAACAATGATTATTCTTTTAACCTAAACATGCTTACATTACTGACTATATTATTAAAATTTATGAAATCTTTTTTTATATAATTTGATTACCTTAATGATTATAATTTAATGGCAATGGTTGCCTTAATATGCCATTTTTCTACCATCTTTTAAATTTTAGTTCACATGCATGCTGGGAAATAAATACAAAACTATCATAGTTAGTTATAACATATTTAATGTTTATTTTGATTAATTTTAAATCATTAATCTTTCAATTGCATATTATAATACTAACATGATTATAAGATTAAGGCACACTTACCACAAAGCAAATCCCTGGCCTTTAATACACCTGGATATAATCCAATACATGGCCAACCCTCACAAATACATGTATTCCAATCATTAGCTTCATAGCATAATCATGCACATATATCCAGTATGGTATTATTATAGTCAATATATGTTCCTTGTAGCAATAGTTCTATGGAATAGTTACTTTAGATCCAAATCCTGATTTAATAATAATTCACTTAATTAAATGAGGTAAACCTTTGGATCTAACTTTAAATTCAACAGTAATTTTCTTAACTATATGAGATGGTCCCTTTTGAATTTATCCAATTTATAAAACAAAACTGTGAATAATGTCACCATGTAGATGTAGCATATTTTAAGCATGCAACAGTGATCTAATCACTGCATTTATCTTATGTTCTAATGCATATAATGTGAGGGTTAGTTTATATACAAATGGACTCAAATCATATTCCAAATTAAACCTTTACCAATGTAAAATTAATATTAATACTACCACTCATTATTTTAAGACTATGACACATCAAATCACAGATTTTACAAGCATGCACATTGCATGTGTTTAAAATGAATACTGCATCATGATTATTTTAGCTATCTTTACATATTTTCTAACAATTTTCACAAAAAAAAAGAAAATTTTGTTTTTTAAAAAAGTGAAAATTTTTACTAATCATATATATATATATATATATATATATATATATATATATATATATATATATATATAGTACAAGAGGCAAAACTCTCCATATAGCAGCACCACACGGTGCAAGCCAGAGTAATCAATGGATGCAGTAAGGTTGGTTCATAATATCCCTATCAAGTGCCTACTTATCCAATATCCTCAGAGTAGTTTCAAGCTTGTGGCTTTCATCAGTGAGAAATCTTAAATCTAAGAGCATTATATTTAGATCTTAGGATTTAATGCAACCCTCCAGCAGCCACCTTTTACCCTATTAGCTAATTATAAAACTTTGAGTCCAAAAGGAAAACACAATAATGTTTTCAATTGGAATTCATTAGCTTGTATAGCCATATAGATCTAAATTCAGTTCAGAATCTGTACTTTTATAGTATCTTTGATATTTAATAACCATGGTCACCATAATTTTATTGGGCCAGATTGGTATTAAGTCACTAAACATCATATGATTACTATTTTTTTCTTAAGCAAACTGTTTATACAAAGACAAAAACTCTTCATACAGTATCACAATTCAGTGCATGAAAGTTTGTGCATAAAATCTCTATCTAGTGCCTACTCATCCAATATTACCAGACTAGTTCTTGACTTGTGGCTTTCATCACTGAGGAGCCTTGGATCTAACAGCATCCAATAATCTTAGGATTTAATGCAACCCTCCAGCAGCCATCTTTTACTTTATTAGCTAATTATAAATCTTTGAGTCCAAAATGAAAACACAATAATGCTTTCAATTCAAGCTCATTAGCTTGTACATTCATATAGACCTGAATGTAATTCAGTATCCATGCTTTTTGGTATCTTTGATTATTTAATAACCAAACTAGTCTGTGGATAATGGATGAGTAGGTACTAGACAGGGATTTTATGCACAAACCTTCCATTCATTGATTATTTTAGCTTGCATGGAATAGCACTACTGTATGGAGAATTTTTGTCTCTGTGGATACAGTTTGTGTTAACAATAAGAATGGTGATTATGCATTGTTTAGTGGTTTAATATCAATCCTTCCCAACAGGATTATGGTGACTGTGGTTAGTATAGAACCAAAAACATGAAAAAGTATGGATGCTGAATTGAGTTCAGATCTATATGACTATGCAAGCTAATGAGCTTTTATTGAAAACATTATAGTGTTTTTATTTTGGATTCAAAGTTTTATAGTTAGCTAATAATGTAAAAGGTGGATTCTGGAGGGTTGCATTATATCCTAAGATCTAATTGCAGTGCACTTGTATCCAAGGCTCATCAATGATAAAAGCTACAAGTTTGAAAGTAGCCTGGGGATATTGGATACATAAGCACTAGACCGGGAGAGTTTTGCTTCTATGTAAACAGCTTGTGTAAGCATAAAGAATGGTGATCATGGGATGCTTAGTGGCACATACATATAATAAATTTTGTATTTCAGCTGCTTTAAATACTGCTAGAGCATTTATAAACACTTAATATCAAATGATGATCTTTCTAAAGGTAATTTAAACACTTTATAGTTAATAAAATATGGTTTGTTAGAATTAATATCTCTTAGAGGTCATACTTAAAAATTTTAATATCAGACTAATCAAAAAAAGATTTTTGTCTTTTTTTACTTAAATAGCATAATAGTTTGTACCCAAAATTATTTCTACAATTGACTGTGAGGATTTTTATATAATCTAACATTTCTCTCTCAGTGGCATGCATTAATTCATTCTATTTATAATTTAATTATTATATTATTCATTACCAGCTTCATCCTTGAAATTATTTGATATTTAATTTTTTTTTATTATTTTGAACAGAAATTTCTTCAAAGTAGCTGGGTCAGATTCATCAGGAAATTCAAGTTACACTTCAGCAGCCGGGAATTTCCTCTTCTTTATTCAGCCATTACAATTGTGATGTAATAAAACTTCAATAAAACCAAAATTCAGACTAATTAATTTCTGACTATATATTTTTTTGACCTCTTGTTTGAAATACCTTTGATGACCTCTTATTTTCAACCCTTTTAATAACAACAATTTTATTTAAATTGCATGAATTTTCAAAAAACTGAATTTTTATATTATTCTTAAATCTCATCTCAAACTTCAAAAGGCAAGCTTAAATTTAAAAGCAGACTTCATTTTAACTACATTATTTTTAATCTAATTATTTAAACCACAATGTAGATTATTTAATTAAACTTTTAAAATCTATTTCTTTTTCCTACTAGTATAATTAATTTTGACATTTTGCAATATATCTCGGCCAACATAATTTTAGACATACGTTTCTTTAATCTTTGATGAGAGAAATAGTTTTAATATAATTTATATAATCTATTAGTTTTTCCTAAGTTTAATTTTTTTATAATTATTTTAAAATATAATCTTTTAACAATCTATTCCAAAATTTATACATTATCTATTATAATTATTTTAATGCTTTATTTTAAAATATTCCTTTTATTTTATGTTTCAAAACTTTTGTACTGTTATATTTATGAACCATTATCACAACAACTGTAAAACAGTTCACCACTGTGATTAAGACCAAATAGGTGAGTCAAGTAAAATGAATAAGGCATTATTCATTACCATATATGTAATCAGAAAGATGAAACTCCTAATTTAAATCCACTGTAATATATATATGGAATGCACTTCAACATCATAGTCTTAAAACAATTAACCCAAAATAACGATTTCCATTTGTTCCATTGTTCCAAGATTTTGAATGGAAGTCTAAATAAACTTTAATAAAAGTGAGCATGTAATTTAAAACAATGGATATGAACAATGGACATGACCATGTAGTTTGATTGAATCAGCTGATAATTCATTTTACAAAAGCAGATAGTTTATTATTTATTTATAAAAAATGAAAATGTTTATTATTTATTTATAAACAAATGAAAATGACTCATGTTTGTACTTTATATCAGAATTCTGACAATGAATAGCATTATGCTAAATATTACAGCACATTTTAGCTGAGATTAAAGCTCTACCTTTCCCATTATGACTTCATTTTATTTGGTTTTTAATTTATTTTACATATATAAAAGTATAATGTTTTTGAAATATATATTATGTAGAAGAATTAGAAAATTTTTAATGAGGTATGGCCACAAGATAATGTTGAAACTGGTATCTTTTCAGATTTATTTAGTTATTTTATATCCATTAATATGTATATAGTAATGGTATGAAAGTGGGTTTTGGAGTCCAACAATATTAATACATAAATTCAAAATGAGTTGGAAAATATGGTGAATATAAGTTTAAATAAATTATATTTAAAGTTTGAATAAAATGATTGAACTCAAATATTTCCATTTAATCTAACCAATACTCTGATAATGTATAATCAAATAACCTAGCATTGAATGTTAAGCATAATAACTCCAAAATTATTTTTAATTTTTGTTCTTAAACTCAATTTAAAATTAAATTTTATGTTCCAAACTTTTTAAATAGAAAGTTTATTTTCGAATATCTTATCATCACTGGCATCACCATTTTAAATTACTATCATTATCTCCACATGTACTCCAGTGAATTGCCTGGCCTCTTAGGGTTAGTGGATATTGAATATCTTAATATCACTGATCATCATCATTTTACATTATTACTATAACTCTACATGTTTGCAGTTGATTGCATGGCTTCTCAAAAACAGTGGATATTAATGGAATATATTTGGAATAAGTTTGAAGAACGAAAATAAACTAAATTGGTTAATAAATAACTAAGCTAATAATTTCTTTACAATAAATAAATACTATATAATGAGCTTGCAAATAGCTCTTAACAAGCTTTTCAGGATATCCCCAACTTCAGACCATTTTCTGCTACTGACTTCCTCAGTGAAAATCTTGTTAAAAGCTATTTGCAAGCTCATTATATAACATTTATTATATAAGCTTCTTAAATTAGGTCTTATGGCATTTCTTTATAACAATAAATAAAATATGAACTTGTTGTTTATACTTTTGAAAAGAAGAAAATAATAATTACAAATCTAAAAAATTTAACTCCTTGTGGTTATTAAGATCTTACCATAATCCAAAAGTATTTATGTTATCTGCAGATATTATATGTTTACCATATATGCAAACATCTTTAGTGATAGTCTTTATCAATCTAGTCCTGAATGTGACTATCCTCTTTGGCTATCAGTGGTAATAGATACTATAGATGAGTTCTAGAAAGATATATGGTAAATTTTAGAGCAGAATACACTTTTTGCCTTATGGCATAGTTTTTTCTTTAAACAGACAATGTTGCAATCTCTCAACTTTAATGTTTGTTTGGATACAATTGCAAAGTTTCAGTTTTTTGCTGGTGTTGTTTCAATTTCCTAGCCAACCATGTTATAAAATCTACTAGCTAATGCTATCATACTTTCTGAAGTGAATGGAATATTGAAAAATATGTAAAATTAGGTCTAATACCATTTTCAATGTTTTTCTTTTCAACAGCTACTTCTTTATGTGCATTTTTTCTTTTTATCAATAAATCAACTTGCAATGCTTGCTTCTTTTCAATTCAAGACTTAGACTACTAGCATTTTTACTTTCATATATATCTATATTTTCACAACTTGTTTTTAACATCTAATATATAATCAAGTCTATATTTATTTATACCAAGGAGTTTCAAAACATATCTTTATCAAGACATAATTATTAGATTTCTTATATATTTATTTACAAAAACATGTTTATTTATATTTTCATATTACATGAATATATTTATTTACAATAACAATATTGGAAGAAAGAAAAATCATGAACTAACTTTGAAATTTGTTTGCTAACTTTCTCAATTTTATTGCTTAATAATTTGTAGTATTGTATTTAAATTTGCCATTCAATTTACTACAAGAAAATGCAAATTATTTATTTAAACCCTCATCCATCGAACAAATCTAAAAAGATTACAAAATATGATACATTTTCTTAAACTACACAAGTCAAATTCATTTGAATGTATTCTCTCTTTCTTTGCATTGTACAAGTTATCATTTTTCTAATGATAATTTTATATAGTAAATTTCTTTTATTATATATTTAATAAGCATTTATTTTTATAGCGTCTGTATACAATTGTAATTACATTCGAATATCAGCCTTTCAAGCCAATTGTGCAAACGCTTTGCGAGTGTTAAATAATAAATGAATACCCTCTGACCAATACAAGATATAGAATTTATGCAAGAATAAAAATAATCCCTCTTATTTCTACGACTCAAATATTTATATATGAGCAAATCTGAAGTACTGGCACAGAAGGTGTGACAATAGAACGGTCACTTTAAATTACTATATACAATGTCTGAATGAATGACGCAGATGATATTTAATAGTAGTATTAAAGCTATGAATCTATTTTCTTTTAATTTTTGGACAATGATATCATTTATTTATTATATATATTAAATGTATGCATGCAGACAAAATTAATATATAAATTTACATATGCATCCATCAGAGGCTTTTATTAAATTTTTTTGACCATGCAGATTTGTATTACAATCAATTTGAGCTGCAATAAAATTTGTTTTGTTATAATATATATATATATATTAAAAGTTTGTTTATTATATAATCTATTTTCATAAACTTTCCCCAAAGATTTGTTTCTATTTGGTGATATTAATATAATATTGTTAGTGTTTTTGTATGTATACTTATTATTTCTTTTATGAATCATCAAAATTTGTTGATTTTTTAGTTTTTATTTATTAATTTGGATATACACATAAGTTAAATTCTAAAGCTGGTGTGTATATAAGTAAATCAAAATGTTGGAAGTACTTTAATAAAAAATTAAAAATTATTTATTTATTTTAATTAGTTTACTAGTAATTGCAATTAGTTATAGTGTTTCATAGTTTTACTTTTGAAATAAACATTACACAGTAGTTTTTTGTTGTTGTTTTTTTAATCTTTTCATGTCATCTCTTTATTTGTCAGAATATTTTTAACAACTATACAGTCCCATGTTATTCCATGACAATTAAAATTATTAAGCACAAATACTAGTTGCCCATCCTATACTGAATTACCTCATGTGCTGGAATAAATGTGTATATAAAATAATGTCACACAGGTTAATTATTTTACTGCATGACAATAAATTTCAATTAATTATTTTTGTTATTTTTGGTGTACATAGATATCCTACTTTTAAACTGGAAACCAGGGTTTAATCTTAAATTAGAATTTAAAAAGTTTTCAGTAAAGTGCAAAGTCGCTCAATTACATAGCACAATGTCACTCAGTTACATAGTTGTAATTACATTGCTAAAATTTTAATAATGCTTAAAAATAAACAATGTATTAGTATAGGTTAAAAGTAATGTATAAAATATTTCATAACATAATAATTTAATAAAAAATAAAAGAAATAAATTCAAACTCATTATTTATCCTGTCTTGATTATGAAACAAAATCACATTTTAATGGGTAAAACTTTGAATATTGTAGGTGCAATAAAAGTTGTGTAATTCTTATATATCATAAAAGAGATGATAAAAAAATAAAAGCTTTATAAATTAAAGTACCTAGATTATTAAATATTTGTATTGCTATTTTAAAAAAAAAAACTAAATAAAAAATTTTCCATTTAAATCCATTATCTATCTATGTTAATTTAAAATTTTGTATTACTAAATTTAAAAATTTCAAAGTTTATACTTTTTCCAAAAACTGATAGGTCATAAAAATGATCATTTCATAAAAATTAGTTTTTTGTTTTCATTTTAAAGATACACATTTAAAATAGGATTTTGAATATTTTGACATATTTTATATCAAGTTGAAAATAAATAATAAATAAACTAACATGACTTCATAATAATTCAATTTTTTTTATAAAAAGAAAATTGTCATTTTTTTAAAATAAACTGTTAATATACAGTTGCAAATATTTTTACTTTAGCTAATAAGACTGTGAATAAATACATATTTACATACTTACAGGTAAATTATAATTCATTATAGAAGAGTACATCAGATATTATTGACTTCATCATATTAAATTAAGTGGTGCATCCAATATTGAACAGATAAAAAATTTATGAGAAAATATTCCTTAAAAAATAATTTAACAAAAAATAAAATCAATAAATTAATATCCATTACCTTTTCTCTAGAATTTAATCATTTATGCTTAACACTAAATGGTGTTTTTATCATTTTTATATTGCATTTACTATTGCTAAATAAATAAATTATAAAATATGATAAAAACTTTTATTATGATTTATTAAAATTTAAATTTTAATTACAATTCTGTTTCATAAATGTCTTTATTTTAGTAAAAAAATTAAAAAATAAACAAAACAAGAGTTTTTTCAAACAAGCTCAAATAATTAGAATGCATATCCAACATTATCTTTTATTAGATTATAAATTAATTTATAGATGCTTCTTTATTTGTTTATTATTTATTTGAAATATCATTAATATTTATTTCTTTTTAATTATGTAATGTTTATATTGTTTTATTTCAGTGTAATAGCCCTTTATATAGAAATTGTTGAAATAAATATTTGTATGATGTCAAACCAAACTTGCTTTCTTTTAAAAACACTTATTTTTTTAGAGAGCTGTATTTAGATTTATTGTCTCCCACTTCAATACATTTTTTATTTATTTGTAAACTTAATATTTTTGATTTTAGATTAAATTCATTTTTTTAACTCTGTGTTTAGTAAACTATAAAAAAAGTTACTAAATAAAATAATTTTTATACCATTTGAAAATAAAATAAATAAATATTTATTTCAGTAGTAAAAAAAATTGCTGATAAATGTTTAATTATATTTATACAATTAAAAAAATTTATTGGTAAAAGTTAGAAATTCAAATACTGCAACATTTACTTTTATTAGTTGTGGTAAAAAGAGAAATACTTTATAAAGCCAATTTATTTATATTAGTAAATTATTATATTGTTTTTTTAAAAATAATTAAGTAAAAATGCATTTCAATCCATTAACTACTTACATTAACTTAAAATTTTACTTTACTAAATGATAAATAGTTTATAATAAGATTTAAACTTTTTAAACCCTTTTAACAACACAGTATAATATAGATTTAGAAACATTTTGGCTTTATATTTGTACAAATTTTAGAATAAATAGCATATAAATTATTACATCATTTTAACAATTGAACATTTAAATAAAGTGTAAAGATATTTTGAGAACTTACATCTATAATTAAAATGTAAACTTTTACTTTCTTTTTTTAAAAAATACTTTTATACAATTGCAAATGTTTTAATTTCAGCTTTAGAATTATAAATAAATGCTTATTTATAGACTTACAGATAATAAAAATTCATTATAAAAATATGTTAAATACTATTGACTATATCATGTTATATTAAGTAGTTGTTATAATATTAAGCACACATTAAAACACTAAATACATTTCTCAGTTTTTAAATTAATTTTTAACATAGAAAATCACACTTTTTGTTTTTAAAAATTACTATAGAGAAAATTGAGATTTTCAACCAACTTATGAGTAATTTTAATTTCTTTATAAAATGTATTGTGAATGTTTTTCTTAATCTTATCTTATATAACAATTTATTAATCTGACATAAAAAAAAACTATTACTATAAAAAATTATCTAATTTAGCTATTATTGAAATTAAACTTTTAATATAAAATCAATCATTTTTCTGTTTGAAAAAATATAATATAGAATAATGTTGATTTTCACACAGCTTAAGAATAAATTTTTGCACTAATTAGTACAAATGTTTGAGTAACAACCTTTTAACAATGTCTCAACCAGATCTGCTACTGCTTTAAAAAGATGTTTATAGAATCTATATTTCATTTGAAGTAATGCTAATCTTATTAATAATTTTAAATATCTTCTTGAAATATTTAAAATCTATCCTTCATGTTAAATGAAGTCTGTATAAACTACCTCAAAAAATATTTCCATCAGTATGATAGTTTGTACAATCTAATATTCCCATACATCAATAAAATAGCAATTCTTTAGTCAAATTCTGATAGGCTCGCCTAGAAAAAAAAAAATTAAAATTTGTAATAGAAATTGAACAATCCTATTTACTAATAATTTGTAAAAATCTAACATGTGATAATGTTCATAATTAGCTACACATTCAAATAGGCTCAAAGAAAACCACGATATGCAAATAACTTTTATTATTATTTTTAAAGAAATATAAGCAGATTAATTACCAAGAAAATATTTATATTACTTTCACTTTATTTTAGCATTATTTGAAATTTCCATCTTTATGTATTATAATATTGGTAAAGAGGAACTGAATTTTAAGTCAATATTTATAATTAAACATAAGGGCTTAAAAATATTTTATATAATATAATAATTATTTAATACTTTATTTAAAAAAGGTAGTTCGATTGCACTTTCATTTTGTTTATTATTATTTGCAAATTAGTTTTAAAAATTAATTTAATCATGAATGAAAAATAGTATTTTTTAAATAAGAAATCTAAATTGCATTAAACTATTTTAAAAATAGTTTGATGTGAGATTTTTAAAAATGAAACGCTAAATTAATCTCTTTCAAATAATTCAAAAGCCAATTAATATATTTCTAGTTTTAACTTACTGGACTAAATTAGGTGTGCATATTTATATGGTTTTACATGAACAATAAAAAGGAGGAATTTAAATTGATAAAAATTACTTTAAATTAATCTTTAAGTATGTTAAAAAAATACATATTAATGAATGTTGCCTTATTTATTATAAAATAAGTATATTTTACAATTTTTGTATATTTTCACAGAAATAGTATAACAGTTAAGTGAATTTCAAGTTAGAAATCAAATATGTGGAAAAGTAAACATGGGTGTTTTTTTTTCTATTTTATATATATTTTTATGGTCTTAGAAAGTTTTCTGTTAAAGTAATATTCTTTGTGGTAGGAGACCAAGTAGCCTGCAGTCCATTGAATGTTACTTGTATTATTAATTTCTGAAATTTAAGCTTATCTCTCATGCTTTAAGCAGTTGACTATCCAATGCATGTATCTGCTGCCTATATATATAAAATACCTATATTAATCACCATAACTTTTAATTTAAAACATTAAATGATAAATAACAGCAAAAGTACTTCCAATTACTATAACATCTTTTTCAACTACTTTTATGTCTGAAATAAACACCCATAATGCACTATTCATGAAGCGTGGAAAATAATATGAAATAATGAATTACTTAAGTAGTTTCAAAATACTACAATGTAGTAATTAAAAGCATTTCTGCAGTTATTTATTACTTAATATTTTTAATTAAAAATATATATGTAATATATTTGAAGTTAAATGTTATAATAAATTAATTGGCGCTGTTTTTGTATGAATAATGGATAAATAATAAATAATATAATTTCTACATGATACAGACAAATTAATAGATTTATGATATAAATAACTATATTTCAGTACTATTCTTATATATATATATATATATATTAAAGTTACTGCTTAATTAATTTAAACACGTTTAATATATTGTATTTTTCAATAGTAATTAAAACTCTATTATAATTGCTTCATAACGCCTGCAAATATTTTAGAGCATAATGAATAAAGTTTTAATTATATTACATAAAAAATATCATTCATTTGTTACACTAGATAAAAAGTCACATTACTTAGTATTGGCTTTTCTTTTCTTAAATTTATTCTATTGTCTGAGTATTTTCACACAAATAGATATGAATTTATGGTATTTCATATTCTTTTCCTAAACGTAAATCTTCAGATTGTCACACACACAATGCAAACAAATAATTATATTAAATTAGAAAAATTTTTGCTACATCTGACTGCGATCTCTACACTACCAAACAGATATAGGCTTACATAAAATTCACCTGGCACACAATAATACTGCAGGAACTTGGGATTATAATTTAATAGATTAATAATGCAACCATTACAGGCATTTTAATTACTGATATATACATTTTAACATATTTACATACCCAAGGAGGTTCTCAAATAATAATAAAGGTGTGTGTTCTGTTTAGTTCCTAGACTTGCTTTGCCTTGTTCGGAGGCAAGTCTCTCCACACACGATGATCTCCAGAATCATTGTTATTGCAAGTACATCTGCACGCTTGTAGTTTCCATGAGCCTCAGTTCCTTGGTTCTTTTTTAGATCAATTTTTCATTATTAATCAATAATTAGAACTCCTGTCCTAATTGGTTGGGTCGCTTAGATCCTGCTGACAATGTTTAATGTTATTTATCTGTATATGTATCCAGTTACTAATTATTTTTTCTTTTTAATTGTCACTAGTTAATTAGACCACACTGATGGTATTCTTTATCTCTTTTGTTCTTTAGGAATTTAAATAAGATTGTTTCCTGAATTTATAATTAATCTTTTAGTAATATTAATTTTTTTAACTATTACTTCAATCAGTTTTAATTTTACTTTTTACTTAAATTTAATATACTTATTTTTGAACTTTAATTGTGCATGTATTTCAACATACATGTATGTATTTTAACACACAATTATTTATAATTGGTTTTCAGCTATATATGTGTATTTATTTTAACATACACATATAAACATAGCACACTTACCCCAACTTCAGAGATTTACATTTTCTCTGTAAGTCAGATAAAATCATGAATTTTTCTTTATTTTTCTTTTACCCCAATCAGGAGGTGAATTGATATCTAAATCAACTTATTTTGACTCTTTTGCTACACATTCTTTTTCCACGTTAGGCTGAGTCAGCTTGAGTTCTTGTTTAGGTTCCTCAGATCAATCTTCTGGATCACAATCAGTTTCATTAAATAAAGACAATATTAAATATTCACTCTCATCTTTTAGCAATTTATTAATGTGTTTTTATAATAGTTTGTCTTACATTTTGTCCAAAATTTATTTCAGCTGTTTTTGCCCACCCTCGTTCATCTGGTGCGCATTTATACTGGTTGGTTTCTGTTTAATAAAATCCTCACTAGGTATTACATTAGACAATTTGATATACAACTTGTGACTTAAATGTAATTCTATAATTCCACAGGTGATTTTCCTGCTTTAGAAGTTGGAATCGAATGCTGACACTAGAGGGGGTATAAACTGCTTTTTATATTTTCATTTTTTTTCCAATTTATTTATTGACACTCTCAAATTTTGGACATCTTTTTTTACCAACCCATTAAATTGATCATGGTAGGGGAAGAGGTATGAGTATGTGTTTTATCCCAAAGTTTCAGAAAGATTGTGATATGAAAAATTTTTATGTAATTTTTAATTGTCTCATTGGAATTTATATTCTGCCCACCCTGAGTATGCATCAACCACCACAAAAAATAATTTTTCCTTAAATGGTCCTGCATAATCAACATGGATGTGTTGCCATAGTCTTCATGTTTTTGGCCATGCCTCAAAATTTTTAGTTGGCATTCTAACACATGACTGACAATTATTGCAATTTTTTATGAAATTTCTCAATATCGCAATTAATTTTTGGCCATCCTACATAGCTATGTGCCAAAGCTTTAGCTCTGACTATGTCTGTGTGAACTTCATTCAATAATTTCAGAATTTGATCTCTAATCTTAACTGGTATTAATACACAATCATTCAACAAAATACAGTCTTTGCATACTGCTAATTTATTATTGACATTCTGTAATTTGTTACAGAGAAATTTTGGACATTTTTTAGGCCAACCATCTTGGATGTGTTTTATAATTAACTGGTTGCCATCATCTCCCTTTATGCAAACAACTATTATTTTTCTATTAAGTACATGTGATTTTAGCATATCTATGTAATTGATTTCCATTTCTTTTACATCACTCTTAATCTTGTTTGGCATGCAGGATAGTACATCAGCCTGTCCGGTTTCTTTTTCTTTTTATATTCTAATGTATAATCATAACCATCAAGCATATTTAGCTATCTCAACATGTAAGGATTAAAATGCTTGGAAACTTGTTTACTTTATCAAAATTCCCAATAACAGTTTATTATCTGTTACAATAGTAAATTTGTGTACATATAAAAATTGATGAAATTTATGTATTCCAAACAATATGATGCAAGCTTCCTTATCCAGTTGACTGTAATTCTTTTCAGCTTTAGACAAGTGTATGAAGCATAGGCAATTGGTCATTCACCTGTATATGCTGGATGGCATAAATGTAATTTTCAAACAGCTATTATAATGAAAAAGTTATTTATTCAAAGTGAGTTGTGATTTGATTTACAAAAGTGATTGCTCTTGAACCAATTCCCAGTTTTATTTCTGGTTATTTTTTAATAAATCATATAAGGGTATGTCTATGTGAGCTTTGTCCTTCAGACCTAAAAAAAGCTTGCAATTATTTATTAGATCTCAGGTTTCATCTACTGCTTTGACTTTTTCATGAGAAGAAAACATGTCTTTATTTGAAATCATATATCCTAAAAATTTAATTTTGCTCACCTTCCAGATACATTTTGGGTGTTCAATTTTGCTCCAAATTCATTCAATTTTTTCTACATTGTATAGATGACTTCTCGCTTCATTTTCTAATATAGTGGTAATTAAAGTGTCATCAAAAAATGGTATGATTCTTTCAGATCCATTAAGGAAAGTCCCAATTTTTAACTGGAAAATACTAGGTGCAGAAGTTATTCCAAATAGAAATTATTTACATTTAAATACCCCTATATGAGTGGTTAATGCTAATATTTATAAATGCAAAATTAATATCTAATTTAGCAAAAAAAAATAGATTTTTGCAATGATGCAATTATCTCTAGAATTAGGGACAGGGTGTGCATGTTTATTTATAATCTACTTTCTGAAATGCAGTGATCACTGCACAAACAAATTTGACCATTTGACTTAGTAATTAATACTAATGGTGTAGCCCAATCAGATTTCTTTGTAGGTTCTAATATGCCATTATTAACTAATATATTATCTCCACTTTTTCTTTCTGAGAAAATGGGATCTTTCTCAGTTTGTAAATTATTGATATCACCTCCATGGATATCTGTTGTGATACAGGGGTGCTTTTTATTTTCCCAGGTTTACCATTAAACAATTTAGGAAATTTCCCCCTTATTTCCCTCTCAATGTCATTTTTTTAACTAATGTAAATTTAATACCCAATTTTTTGAACCAATCACAACCAATTCGATTAGTGAGTTCATTGGTTCATAAACTATATACAGAGATAAATAAAAGTGTTATTGTTCATTTTACTGATAAGAGCTTTAATTGCATTACCATTAACATCTAAAACTTTTAAGTCAGTTTTCTCAATAAGCAGTGGCTTTTTACTGTTTGTAATTATAAAACTCCATTCACACACCAAAATCAAAGACATGTTACTTTCACTGTTGATTCCCATAGATATGGCTTGTCGCATACCTTTAACTGAATCATAATTTTATCAAAATCAGTTATCATATTTTTATACTTAACTGATTTTCTTTTCTACTAAATAAACTTTTACAGCTGTTGCTGTCTTTACCAGGGTTATCTATTCTTTTTTACATATTATTTTCAAGTGTCCTTTTTTGTTACAGCTTTTGCAATGTTTATTTTTGTGAAAACAGGTTTTATGGTCAGTTTTTCCACAACAAAAACAGAGTTTTATTACTGCTATTATTATTTTTAATTTTTTTTAAATCCCCATTTTCTCTGGTTTAAATGTTTTACAAAAGTCCATTTGCCTTTTAACTTGGATTTTTTATCTCTGCAAATTTTTTTCATTGCTCAATAACCAATTCATGAGTTATGCCACATTTTATAGCTTCACTTTAGTTCATTTTACTATCAGCTAACAGCTGTTGTTTTAAACTGTCATTGCTCATTCCCACCCCTCAGAAACTGCTGAAGGAGTGACTCATCAAGAATGACCCATATACACAATTTTTTTTTTCATATGTCATAGCATCGGCCGGGACGCGAACTCACTACTTGTTCATCAAGAATGACTCATATACACAATGTTTTGCCAAGATAATAAACAGCTATAACATAATCTTTATTTTTTTTATTTTTGCTCTGATAATGATTTGTGAAATGAAGTCTGGCAATGTGTCTAGACAGATATGAACTAAAATAAATCATCAAGCATTGTTTTATTTGATTGGAAAGATAATACTCAGGAGTATCAGGTTCACTGAGCCTATTAGCAATCTCTATTTCTCCTTTTCCTGCAAAACATAGCAGTGATGCAACTTTAAATTTTTCATCTTCAATTTTATTAATAAAGGAGATATTTTTCTAAGTGTTGAATATAAAGAGGCCAATTACTGACATCAAATTTACCAATTGACGATTGCATTTTAAGAGATTGTTTAATACTTTTTTTATTAAAATAGACAAACTCTCCATACAGTAGTGCCACTCAATGCAAGCCTGAGTAATCAATGTATTCCAGGAGGCTTGTGTATAAAATTCCTATTCAGTGCCTACTCATCCAATATCCCCAGACTAGTTTCTGACTTGTGGCCTTCGTTAGTGATGAGTCTTGGATCTGAGACCACTGCACCTAGATCTTGGGATCTAATGCAACCCTCCAGCAGCCAGCTTTTATCTCTACTTAACTGCAAAACCATGAGAATAAAATTGAAAACAATAATATTTTCCAATCCAAGCTCATTACCTTATATAGTGATATAGGTCTGAGCTCAATTCAGACCTATACATTTTGGAGTCTTTAGTTCTTTAATAACCATAGCCACCACTACCCTACTAGGCAGGATTAGTATTAAACCACCAAACATCACATGATCATCACTTCTGATGCTTGCTCATAACTTATTAAAACAGGCAAAACTCTCCATACAGTTGTGCCATTAAGTGTAAGCCAGAGTAATCAATGGCCAGAAGGCTTGTGCATAAAATCCCTATCCAGTGCCTACTCATCCAATATCCTCAGACTAGTTCCTGGCTTGAGGCCTTTGTCAGTGAAGAGTGTTGAATTTGAGAGCACTGCACATAGATCTTAGGATCTAATGCAATCCTCCAGAAGCCACCTTTTATCTCTATTTAACTACAAAACTATGAGAATAAAATTGAAAATACAATAATAGTTTCAATTCAAGCTCACTGACAAAGGCCACAAACCAGAAACTAGTCTGGAGATATTGGATGAGTAGGCACTGGATAGGAATTTTATGCACAAACCTCATGGCATCCATTGACTGCTCTGGCTTGCACAGTGACACTACTGTATGGATAGTTTTGTCTGTTTTAATTACAGGTATGAGCAAGCATAAGAAGTGATGATCATGTGATGTTTGGTGGTTTAATACCAATCTTGCCTAGTAGAATAGTGGTGGCTATGGTTATTAAAGAATCAAAGACACCCAAGTCTATGGGTACTGAACTGAGTTTAGACCTATAGGACTATATAAGGTAATGAGTTTGGATTGAAAATATTATTATGTTTTCAATTTTATTCTCATAGTTTTTAAGTAGAAATAAAAGGTGGCTTCCGGAGGGTTGCATTAGATCCTAATATCTAGGTGCAGTGCTCTCAGATCCAAGGCTCCTCACTGATAAAGGCCACAAGCCAGAAACTAGACTGGGAATATTGGATGAGTAGAAACTGGATAGAAATTTTGTGCACAAACCTTCTGGCATCCATTGATTACTCTGGCTTGCACTGAGTGGCACTACTGTATGGAGAGTTTTGCCTGTTTTAATAACAGATATGAGCAAACATAAGAAATGGTGATCATCTGATGTTTGGTGATTTAATACTTATTACTCTCATGGTTTATCCCTTTTAGCTTGTTTCAGGTTTGATTTATGACTACATCAATTGTTATATCTGGTAGCAATTTCTTCAGTACAAAACAGACATAGGCTTATATAAAATTCACCTGGTAACAATAATATAGAAGAGCTTACATGATTATAAATTTAATAGATTAATAATGCATTTTAAGTACAGATATAGATATTTTAACAATTTATACAAAGCATATATATTTACATCCCTGAAGGTTTTCTCAAATAACATTAAATACCATTGTGACCTGATTAGTCCCTAGACTTGCTGTGCCATGTTCAGAGAAAAGTCTTTCCACAATATTAGCTATCAAGTACAACCCACAATGATGTCCAGCATTGCTATTATTGCAAATTTACCTGCACAGCTATAGCTTCCATGAGCCACAGTTTCTTGGTTCTTTTTTTCTAGATCAGTCTTGCACTATTAATTAATAATTAGATCCTGCTGATATTGTTTAATGTTATTTATCTTGAAGCAGTCAATGTTAGCTAAAGATTGAGCTTCATGGTGTCATCTACTAACCTATGTTTAAACTCTATATCCCATCCTGCTCCTTTAGTCATATATGTATATTTTATGTATGTATTTATTATTAATTCTTTTCTTCACATTAAAAATACATAGGTAAGGCTCAGATATATATATCATAGGAGCAAAAATGCTAACAAAATATTATTTTTTTTAAAAATATTTCATTATAGTCATTTTAAAACTTTTCTTTTTAAATTGTTTTTTTTTTATTCAACTGTATACTTTTATAAAATCCGAATGGACGATGCAACCATTAATTGTCCAAAAATAATAAAAGGGTTAGAAACACAATATTTTAATTTTGGAAAGAAATTTTTAATTAAGGTTTTATTTAAAACAAAATGGGTATTAAGATTAGTAATTGGACTTTTGTTATAAACATTTTTGTCAAATCTATTTCCAATCTGGAAATAGATTTGCATATATTTTTGGAATGTTATCAAATGATTGCATCTTCAAACAATGAACAAAGAAAACTTATGATTTTGAATTAAAGATTAGATTTGAGCTAGAAATAAATTAAAAGCATTCTTCAAATACCTGTGCAAGAATATAAAATGGGCTAATTTTGAATACCAGAGGATTATCTACTATTGAGAGAACTGTGTTGTCAAGATAAGCCATGCTGGTTTAAAATCACCTTTCCGATCCTTGTGGGTCATTTTCTTCCACTACCACACTATCATGCTCCCATAGAATAAAGTAAAAGCCTAACAGAGAACTTTAGAATGCTAAACAGAATCTTGCTGTCATATAAGAACTAGCGGATCCCTGAATTGCTAGCTGACTTTAAAAAATGGACTATTAAAATGGTCCAAGGTAAATTATTTCGAACTGCCACTGTTGAAACTAAATCTAGCTTGCCTATCTAATCTCAAACCCTACTCTTGAGATTTCTTCTAATGTATTAACTTTAGCTCTTTCTAATATGTAAATTGCTCTCAAGTGATATTTTATAAATCTAATCCTATCTCATATGCTATAGCTTTCTTTAACTTTGGTGTGGTCATTTATTTATAGTTATTTATTACTTGATTTTATATATATGTTTTTATTTTTAATATGCCAATCTCAAGCAACCTGATGAGCTGAATTTCTTAAAATCTTTTCTTTCATCTTTTTAAATAAACCTCCATTAGTAATTAGTATGCTTGTCACATTGTTTTTGCAAGTCAACATTTCGTTTGTTTTAGTATAAAAATTTGTTATTTGTAATTCTAAATTCTACCTGGGTGAATCCAGAACTTAGGCTAATTAATGCTCTGAAATTTTAAAATGTTATTTATTAAATTCAAAAAGGGTGACCTATTACTTGTTTTCTCTATAACTGCAACTTTACTTTATTTCTTTATACTCTTAAAATATTAAATGCTTAAATATTCTCAGTTATCAAAATCCATGAAGATGGGATTAAATTATTTTAATTGGCAGAAAAGGAGGGGGTCAAATTTTAAAGTATCTTTTATTAAATAAAATCTAAATCTCTCTATATATATTCTAGTGGCATAGCATATTATTTATATAAATTATGGCATTCAAACAAGGGTCATTTATTTTAAAGCAATAAATCATATTCAATGTCATTAGTGACATCTTTCCATACTGTGTTATTGACATTCAGCATATCTTCATGAATATATATATTACGTGCTTCTTATCTGGGGGTTGTGACAAGATCGAACCCATAGATTTATTTTGATGCCTTGTCCTGTGGATAGTTGAGCTTCCCAGAACCACTCTCTCTATATAAAAGGCCTCTGCATGTCAGTAATGTCCATGATATGCCTAATCCACTTTTCTTTAAGCACTACCCTCATTTTCATCCAGAAGCATGACCTTTTCCTCTTATTTCTTTGCCAATGTCAGTACTGCAAACTTCTTCATATTAGCATTTTTTTGCTTCATGACCCAGTTTTAATGCTTTAATATTAAAATTGTGCTCTGCTTATATATATATATATATATATATATATCGAGAGAGAGAGAGAGAATGTTGAGTATATGTTATTTCAGTCTTATTATATAATCCCACCATTGTAATTTATTTCTGTATTTAAGAGTATTTATTTGCCTTGGGGAAAATAAAGCATTATGTCCTTTAAATTTTAATTAAAAGAATTTTCAATAAGTATTTTGTCATATAATCAAGTATAATTTTTCAAATGTATTTATTTATTTTCATGACCATGAATCTCGAAACGCTCCCCTAAATTGTTAGTCACCACATTTCAGAACTGTATATAAAAGTGTTAATAGCAATTTTATGCAAATTTTTTCTAATAATTGATTGGCATCATAATATTGGACCCACCCAAGATCTGTGTTTATTTATAGTACACCTGGATCTCATTTTATGTGGTAGATAGGTTCCACAGAAAACCTGCATTAAAAAAAATTGCACAAAAATAGACTTAACTTACCTTGAAAAATGGGGAGTAGGGTCTGTAATTTTCCAAATTTGCATAAAAGCAAAGCAACAAGAAAAAATTATTTTAAAGGTATGACTAATAAAAAATATCAAATATTTGAAAAAAATTGGTTTAAGACAAACTTTTTTTACTTTTTTTTATTAACTTCAGTATTTAATTTGACATTTTTTCATACGTATTTTAATCATTATCGCTATTTTTGAATGTGTGTTTCATTTGTAAACTGGTAAGAAATCAGATTCATCGATGTGATGTAGCTTCTTCTTGAATGAAGTCAAGAATCTCTCAGCAATTATGCCCAGAGAAACTTGTTAGCCACTTTATTTTCCATTCCCCACTCTAATTTTTTACCATATTCTGCTCCATCCCATTTGTGCAACTAGTGCCAATTTCAGTCTTGTGCTGGGTTAATGGTTTTTGGTTGACAACTGATTTTTACTACTGAAATAAATTTTAAATGTTCTCATTTTGTTTCTATATTAAAAATATGAGAAACCCAATCAAAACAAATGGATTATCATTAAAAATATTATTTTCAGTTTATAAAATCAATAAAATCTTCATTATTTATTTTAAAAATCTACATTATTTATTTCTGTTATACCTAACAAAATACATTTTAAAAGTTTACAATTTTTGAATATTTATTGCGATATTTTTATATGTAAGTATAAATCTATTATTATTATTTACTCATTAGTATAAGTAGGTTATTTATTCTAAATATAGCTTCAGGCCATATTCACGTTAGCTGCTAATATAACGTTATATTTTTGAAAAAGAAAAAAAAAGTAATTCAAGTCAAAATAAGTTATTAATAATTTAAATTTCTTGATATCTAATAAATATAGTGAAACATTAAAAATATTAAGAAAAAACATGAATCGCATAACTTCAAAATTGCATTAAAATAATCTGCATAAAACAAGACCCAGGTGTATATGTCATTTAATTAACAAAAGAGCATATGAGAAATAATAGTGTGAATGACAATACTTTATTATCTACCACTTGGTAGACTATTTGCTCATTCACACATACACACTAATGTATGCAATTAATTCATCATGTATATAATTAATTCATTATATTAAACTATTTTTATTGCTAAACTTATTTGAGTCGTTTGAATTCCTTTTCTCCACTTCCACATGTACAACTATGTATATGCATATTTTCATTTAATTAATATTGAGTCTCATTGTCTTCTTTGCTTTTCTAGTGGGCTGGATTGGAATAAATTCTCATGTGCCATCATTAGGTTTTGATCTGGGTCTTATGGAGTGGGTTCGAATTCAGGTTGGTCCCTGACCTAAATCTTGGGCTTGATTGGGTTTGAAGCACATTTCATTGAGTTCCAGCTTATGTTAGATAGATCAACATGTTTTGACTGGTACAATCTGTAGACGCATCCATTTTCTAGTAATTTTTTTTTTAATTGTCACTAATTAATTAGATTATTTTCTGCTGGATTTCTGTTATCTCTTTTTGCTCTTTAGAAATTTAATTGAGATTGTTTTCTGGATTTATAATTAATATTTTAGTAATAATCTTTTATCTATTGCTTTAATCAGTTTTAATTTTACCTTTTACTTAAATTTAATATACTTATTTTTGAACTTTAATTGTGCATGTATTTCAACATACAAGCATATATATTAATCCACAATTATTTACAACTGTTTTTAACTATATGTGTGTATTTATTTTAACATACACATATAAACCTAGCAATGTTCAAATGATTCAGTGGTAGGTAAGCAAAGTGATTTTATTTTAAATCCAAACATTTCAGAATCTAATTAGCATAGCACATATTTTATTCATATTTTATATTTAATTAAAATGATGTCTCAAGTATTTATTCAACCATTCTTCTTTTATTGTTAATTTCTATTTATATTGTAAGTAAATCTTTTTTTCATTTTGTTACTAAGTTTTATTGAATTATTATTTACATTTTGGTTTATTTCTTTTAATATCTGGAAAGTAAAAAAAGATTTATGCAAACCCTAACCCAGCAATGATATAAATATATTGATTGTTATATACTCAGTTTGAACTATAAAATTGAGATATACAATGTAATTAAGACATTGATTATTAATATAAAAAAGGAGTGTAAAAAGTTGTAGTCTGATCTTTACATTTCAATAAGGTTATATTTTCCAGATTTGTAAAATCAACTAAAGGAATTGAAATTTGTCTCTATTCCTAAAAATTCTGGTTCTGCTTTAACCCAAATGCAGTAAAGCCACATAGTCACTATAAGAAGTATCTCATACCACTATTAATAAGAGTATTTGTTTTATATAAATAACATTTCAATTTTTATTATTTATAATAATATAAAAATTTTGTATTAAAAAAATTTTTTAAATATAGCCAAAACATGAAAAAAATGGAAAAATAAAATTACTTCTATTTAACTAGATTCAGTTTTTTCTTGCAATCAGTTATTATAATAAAATAAATTTTCTTTTTATTATTATAGCCATTAGTTACAATATATTTTATATAAATAAGCATTTATTTTTATAGTGCTATGTCTTATAAATTGTAATACATTAAAGATCAGCCTTTCAAACTATTGTGCATGTGCTTTTTACGAGTGTTAATAATAAATGAATACCTTCACTCCCAACACAAGATATAGTATTTATGAAAGAATAAAATGAATCCACTTATTCTTTCCAACCCAAATGCTTATATAATGGCAAACCTTAAGTACTGGAAATGAAAGTGTGAGGATAGACCACTCACTTTAAATTACTGTTTATGATGTCTGAATGAATGACATCGACGAAATTATCTAGAATTTACTAAACGTCACTCTCAAATGAAACTTAAACATATGTAAATAAGCATTTATTTTTATAGCACTATGTCTTATAAATTGTAATACGTTAAAGATCAGCCTTTCAAGCTATTGTGCATGTGCTTTTTACGAGTGTTAATAATAAATGAATACTTTCACTCCCAACACAAGATATAGTATTTATTAAAGAATAAAATGAATCCACTTATTCTTTCCAACCCAAATGCTTATATATGGGTAAATCTTAAGTACTGTAAATAAAAATAAATGCTTATTTACATATGTTTAAATTTCATTTGAGAATGACGTTTAGTAAATTCTAGATAATTTCGTCGACGACATTCATTCAGACATTGTAAACAGTAATTTAAAGTGAGTTGTTTATCCTCACACTTTCACTTCCAGTACTTAAGATTTGCCCATATATAAGCATTTGGGTTGGAAAGAATAAGTGGATTCATTTTATTCTTTCATAAATACTATATCTTGTGTTGGGAGTGAAAGTATTCATTTATTATTAACACTCATAAAAGTGCATGCACAATAGTTTAAAGGCTCATTTTTAATGTATTATAATATATTTTATAATGATTTAGAAAATGATAAAACATTTAACAACAGAACAGGTTTGAATTTATGATAAAGAAAATTTATTTAAAGCTGAGTGCTTTCAATATTAAATAGTATCATAATCATAGCATAATATGGCTGTTGTTAAATGTTTTAACATTTTCTAAATTATTAAAGTTTTTGCAGAAAAGCAGATCAAAAAAATGTTCTAGAATATATATATATATATATATATATATATTCTAGATAACTATATATAATATATATAATATATATATATATATATATATATATATATATATTATAATAGTTGTCTTAAAAAGTAGAAAAACAACAAGCATTTGCAAAAAGACAAAGAAAATTTATGGCTGGCTAAACTATAAAAATTATATAATACCTCTAAAACTGAAAATGGACATAAAAATTATTCTATATGAGCTAAAGTCAAATTAATTTGATTTCTGAAAAATATACATACTTAGAAAGATACTGAGATAGATACCTGTTCAATTCTAAAAATTTTATGAATTAAGGCATTTGAAAATTTAGACTATTCCTATATGTCAGTTGTAACCACTGTGTGTTAAACCTAGTGGCTTTCAACTGAAGAATGATAGTTGAATGAATTAAGGAATGATAAGAATAAAGTACTCAATGTGGCCTAAGAGTTGTAATTATGTCAACTTCAATCTCTGCATCCTTTGGAATTGGTTATAGTTTTGTTTTTAGAGCTGCTGTCTGTTTTAATATATGTTGGAATAAAGATGTCTCTAACCATCAAATAATAAATATTAAAATTTCACAAAAATTATGAGTTTAATTGTCAATTAAACAAAATAAATTCCACTTTTTTGAAAGGAAGATAAGTTTAGACAAAGCTCTCTGTGAGAATGAATTTATTCTTCAATGATATAAACAAAGCCTTATTAAAGGTAACTCAAATCATTATTTTCCAAGCCAGAATCATTAAATATTTACTTTAATAAACTTGAAAAAGTTAAAATCTTCATAAATATGTGATATTAGAAAATGTATGTCATAAATTTAGTAAAGTTGTAAACTACACTGCATCAATATGCATAACTTCAATTATATGATATCCATACAAAATGTAATCAAACAAAAATGTAAATACATTTAAATTTGTAATTTAATACATTTTATGATATGCAAACAACCATTTTTTTCATCTCTGAGTGATATTTAAAAAAATAGTAAAATTTGTAAATAATTTTTTTAATATGCCAGCAGCCATTTTCCATCTTGAAGTGTAGTACATAATCACATTTATTAATAAATGTTGAAAGCATATATATTTTGTTCTTCATCTATTATATTTTATGAATTGCATGTGCAGTATTTTGGATAGTATAATGTTTTCTAAGCATAATGTAAAAAGTTTTACAAAATTTAAGCATATGCTGACACTGACTTATAAACATCAAAATTATTAGAGAGATCATAGTTTCTTGGTAATAATATTGCTATTACATTTCTATAAGAAAAAATTATTTAAAAAAAAATAATACTACCAGAGGATATTTGATTATAGTGAAAGTCAGAAATTCACTATTTATTTTATTTCCAAAATAAAAATATGGTCCAATAAGTTTTTTTTCCAATTTTTATTTTTTCTGTGAATAAAAAGGCAAATACACACTGAATAAAATATATGTAAATATATTCCTTCAATTTATTGTTCCTTCAATTTATTGTTCCTTCATATTAATTATTAATTTATTATTAATAACTATATTTTTTTTATTTCGTTTATACTATAATCTTAATTTATATATGCATTATATATATTGCAATCTTTTGATCAGTTATCCATGGTAAGAATGGTATATAAAAGTTAAATTATTGTTCCAAACATTTAAATTTATAATTTAGATAATAGTAATGCCATAAACTTGGGTACCACAGTAATAAATGATTTAATGCATAAAGATTAAAAAGAGAATTCTGTAGAGATTTAATAATCATTGTTAATTATAAATAATTTATATTATAATCTACTATGTAATTTTTAATACAATATTTGTCCATTTAAATAAACATCGTTACTCATAAATTTGACTTTAATTTATTTTCATGCATGGTTCTTTTAAGAGCTAAAGATCTAAAATTGTAGTTAATGAAAGAATGAATAATTATTTACTACAAAATAATTTCTTTTAAAATTATTATAATCATAATATCTTTTAACAATTAATAATATCACTTATTAAAAAGATAATCAGAATTGAAACTTGGTCTCAAAGAAATGATTTAAATTA
This sequence comes from Epiperipatus broadwayi, assembly GCA_028023455.1. Lineage (NCBI taxonomy): Eukaryota > Metazoa > Onychophora > Udeonychophora > Euonychophora > Peripatidae > Epiperipatus > Epiperipatus broadwayi. Next base: position 14,838,185 of record JAQFVV010006209.1, on the reverse strand, counting down.
ATTTCATTTGTAAAATATTGATTGATTTTTAATATTTCAAATAGAAACTGAAAAATATTTTGTTTAAAACTTATAATAGTTGATTTGGAGATTGGCCAATGAGAGTTTAATAAGTAGTTTTCTGATATCACCTTATCCCGGGGTTTTTTTTAAAAAAAAATCATGTAGACGATAAAAGTAAAAAGATTCAAGAAGTATTAAAAAGTAGATAGAAGTCTTGATTTTTGTTTTCTCCATAAAAAATTATAAAATTAAAAATATTTAAAGTTTTAAGTAGTAAAAATAATCTTTAAAAAGCAGTCTAAGATTATAAAATATTTTCAAGTAATTATTAATACCATGGAGTAAGCTAAACTAATCTTCATTATGATAGAAGTGCCAATCTTATCTTATAACCAAGATAATACCACAAAGAAATTGAAAAATCCAAGTTGTTATTTTAATTTTGCCTAGGATAACCATGAGAAAGGAAATACAACTGCAGCCATGTAAGAGAGTATTCATTTGTCTATGCTAAATTAAGGGTTTTTATTCAAATGTGAAGAACATTAAAAATTCCTAGAAATAATTTTTTAAAGCTAATAGAAATATCTTATAGAACATTAAGGATAATTAATTAGTAATGCAAGAAAACCTCATTTTTGTTACATAAAAAATAATTTGCAAAATTTTGAAAATATTTAGCTTATACTTAATAATGAAAAAAATAGATAAAACTTAAATTAAGATTTCTTAGATCGAACTAGAAGATAAACTTTTACTATAGCATTTTAAGAACTGATTATTAAAATGGGAAGGATAATTAGAAAAAACAATTTGTGTAACTTTTGAAGGATAGGTGATAGTCACAAAGATTATGTACTATAAGCTAGAAAATTAAATGATGTTATCCAATATGTCTTTGAAATTTTACAAGACTGATGAATAACAGAAAAATAGAAACATCAGAAAGTAAACTTATTGATGACTTATTTGAACATATTTAAAAGTTTGTGCAGCATGGGAGAATAAAATAGAGATTTATTTCGAATATTCATCAAACTTTTTGTAGTGGATTTTGAAAAACAGGATTGTATGCAATGCAACTTTAAAACTAGGCAGGAATGAAGGATGTATCCAATTAAATTTTGCCCTGTCATTTATACTTGTTGTTCAATGTTGTTTAACTATACATATCTTTTAATAGAGATAAGATAGAAGTACCTCAATGCGCAATGAATGGTAAACATTTACAGAGTAAACATTGTAATATTAAAATAGAAACTGGAATTGGGTTTTAAAAAAAATATTTTTTTATTTTAAATTTATCACTAATATTTTTCTTATTTAAAATGAAATATAAATGCAAAATATTTATTGTAGTGACAATTTAAAGAATTTATGTTTGCAATTTGGTATATAATGTTAAAGGTATGCTTAAATATATGAAAAGAGTAATCATGAGTTATAATGCGAAAGCATGTGTATGTGGAACATAATGTTAAATGTATATTTCGACCAGTATAAACTTTGAGAAATTAAATGTAATAGGATTATCTGAAAAGAATGACAAACTTATTATGAAATATAATGCATTTATGAAAGTAAGAAAGAATGAATGTTGATGTAAGACAATCTTATAATCTCATTTGCTATAAAGAAAAAAAAATATCCTATTGATAATAATAATTGAAATAGATTATTTGTTGTGTAACATAATCATATATATGGATAGAAAATTATCACATGGAGAAGATTATATTGTGTTAGTCAAGAATTAGTAGAGTAATAGATGCCAAATACACAATCGAGGAAGATGAGTTAAATTCCAGGATAGGTTAAAATATCATCCTGAATAACTGAGGAATAGTTAAGTGGGAGTAATCTGTGTGATACCCATATATTTATTGGAAAAATATGGGAGGACTTCCTACAAAGAAATGAGGCTAGTACATACTGTTAGTGCTCAGGGAAGAAGCCAGTGTAAAATGGGGATAGAATCATTAAGAAAATGACTACCATCCAAAATATGACACCTCATAATTAAAAGAAATCTCCATCCTTTTTATTAGGATATATCATTAAATATAGTATTTAATAAAGTCAGTTTCTCATAGATAAAGTTTTAGGTAAATAATAATATAGGAATCATCAAAGATAGATAAAAGATTTAAAGGATTTTATAATTTCTTACTAAATCTTGATATGTTTACTTGATGGTAAAACTCCACACAGAATAAATATTTTATGTTTGAATAGTAATTAGTAAAAATAACTGAGATCAAAGAACACTATTAAATATAAGTGATAGAGAGAATGGAGGCATAAATGAATTGTATGATATGGAAAGAGTTCTTAGCTTAGTATTCATTTTACTTACATTATGAATATTGTGTTATATTTTTTATTACCACAGCAACAATGGTTTTGTTAATTAAATTATAGTTAATATTTTATGTCAAGTTTTGTAATATGATTGAAATAGTACAAATTCTGGATGATATTGAGAACTATAAAAGAAAAAGGACTAGGAAGATAGACACCAGATAACTCATGAATGATGCGAAGACACCAGATCAATATGAAAGCATACATGACAATAAAATAATAAACTTAGACTTTTAAAAAGAACTAGGTACTACTATGGTAGGGTTGATTTTATATAATAACCATTATGTACTTGTAAAGAATGTAAATAATTTGCTGTCAATATAAAAGTTTAATGCTTTTTTTTTTATTGTTAATGAAATATTTAACTTTATATGTATAATTGTTTGTTACTTATTCTTAGTGTTATAAATAAATGAATATTTTGATTTAAACTTTATCATAGTAATTTTATTGAGTCTGAGAGTCATTTCCATCACAAGATCATATCAATAAAGCACATTATCTACATAAAATTATACATACCAAATTATGATTACATGTCTCATTTGAGAAGTTATGCTTAAGAGTCTATAATTAATACATTAACTATTAATTGATTTAGATTATAATTATATTTAAAAAAGCTTATGGTACTTCATATTTTTATTAGATGCAAAAGAATTTTGAAGAGCCATATAAAAATACTATTAAATATTACAAAATGGAGGGCATATAATAGAAATTAGCAATATCACATGATCACTATCTTCCATGCTTGCTCATAACTGTTATTAAAAACTGTTGTTAGAAACTAGTTTGTGGATACTGGATGAGTAGGCACTAGATAGGGATTTTATGCACAAGCCTTCTGGTATCCATTGATTACTCTGTCTTGCTTAGAGTGGCACTACTGTATGGAGAGAGTTTTGCCTATTTTAAATTAGCAATATGTTTGAGAGTCACATTCTAATTTTGTAATTTAAGTTGAAATATATGTTATATCATAATTTTAAAATATTATATAATTTCAGAGTACAAGTTACTAACCAAATATATTTTAAGGTTTGTAATTCTGAAGGAGTTAATTACAGTGGTGAATGCTAACTAACTAAAAGATGTATTTTATTGAATTAGACTTGATAGCTAATAATGGTGTGTTGAAGCTTTGATTATAAAAAAATAGGTATTCTAGAATAATTGTTTTTTAACATGAGAATAAATCTTAGGAAATGTAGATTAAATTATTTAAGGGAAAGTAATGAGTAAATAATTAGTGTTAATTTCTGTCTTATTATTATAGTTAGATTAAGTTTTCAATAGGATGTTAATTAAGGTTTGCTGTAGTATGTTTTATTAAATGGTTGGATCCCAGTAAAATTCCTCTTGGGAATCAATCATTTAATTATCAATTTAATTGTTATATTGGATTTTAGAATAGAATGCTTATGATTCCTGAGATATCCATAGGACAACATCAATTATTTTAAGATAATGTAATTTGGTTAATGTTTTTATTTTTAGGATTTTTAAATTGTAGAAGAGTAGTTATTTCATTAGTTAAATGAAATATTATGTTAGTCATTGTTTGTTGTGGGAGTTTTTCTAATGATTGTAATAGGATAGTAGCAGGAGAATTGTCACAATAGCATTGCCATTATGGAGTATATTTTATATACTTTTCAATGTTAAAACCATTCTCTTATAATCATCCCTGAAGTCTATCATATATTTTAATATTTAGCAAGTTTCAAGCCCCATAAAGTGTCTTATACTTTATTGTTGTTATACTTGATGATTTATTATTGAGCTAGTATAGTATGGGTATAATAGAGAAAGTAGGGTAAGGTAGAGAGGTGTGTTGGAAGAACTGGAAGGGAATGTTACAATATATATTAAATCAAAGATTTTTATCGGCTACATATATCAATGTAATATCTGCATACATCCATGTATAGTTTACTATATATATATATACACCTGGGTCTCATTTTATGCGGTAGATAGGTTCCACAGAAAACCCACAAAAAATTGCACAAAAATAGACTTAATTTACCTTGAAAAATGGGGGATAGGTGCTGTAATTTTCAGAATTCACATAAAAGCAAAGCAATAAAGAAAAATGACTTTAAAATTTGCATTAAAAAAATAAGCAAATAAAGTATGACTAATAAAAAATTTCAAATATTTGAAAAATATTAATACAAGGCAAACTTTTTTTATTTTTTTTATTACTACAGTATTTAATTTTACATTTTTTATACATATTTTAATCATTACCGCTTGTGTTCATTTGTAAACTGGTAAGAAATCAGCCTCGATGTGATGTGATGTATCTTCTTAAATGAAGTCAAAAATCTCTCAGCAATTATGCCCAGAGAAACTTGTTAGCCATTGTTTTTATTCATGATGTGATGTACAACTAGTACCATTTTCAGTCTTGTGCTGTGTTAATGGTTTTCTGTTTCTATATTAAAAAAATGAAATCACAATCAAAACAAAAAGATTATACATTATCATTAGAAAGATTATTTTCAGTTTATAAAATCTTCGTTTTTTATTTTAAAAATCTAAAAGATTATTTATTTCTGTTATATATAACATAATACGTTTTAAAAGTTTAAATTTTTTGAATATTTATTGTGATATTTTTATATGTAAGTATAAATCTATTATTATTATTTACTCATTAATATAAATAGGTTATTTACATAGAAGCCAAGTTCTAAATACAGCTTCAGGCCATATTCACGTTAGCTGCTAATATAACGTTATATTTTTGAAAAAAAAAAGTATTTCACGTCAAAATAAGTTATTAATAATTTAAATTTCTTGATGTCTAATAAATATAGTGAAATGTAAAAGATATTAAGAAAAATATATATGAATCACATTAAAATAATCCGCATTAAATGTGCCCCAGGTGTGTGTGTGTATATATATATACACCAATGATTAGACTAGGTTATATTGATCATTAACTGGGTAAGAAATATTGTAAAATAATTATAGCAGCACTATAAACACTGATGTCTAACAAGAATAAACATTACTTAACCTATATAAGAAGCTTTACAAATGTTTCATGGAATTTCATAAACTCTATGTGCTTGAAGAAAGATTGAGTCTTAAGGCTTAATTATAAAGATGTTCATTTTTTGATAAGTGGTATGTATTGTCTTTATATTTTAATGTTTTAGAAATGTTGGTTTATATATATATTTAATAAATTATATATATAGATATACTTGGATAATTTATATATGTATATAAAGTGTCTCTGTTATATATTTGTATGAGTGTTGTAAAGTATTATACACTTGCAGTTCAATAAACATTACCTTTTCTATTCTAATTAAAGTTTATTGACAAAATGATGTAAACTGTATATGAAAGGAAGCTTGGTACAAAATATAGTAAATATTGCTGCTCTATTGTATAATATAAATATGTACAAAATGAAAAATTATTTGACAGCTGTACAAAACAACATTAAAATCTCACAGAAACTCACATACTGCTGATTCTTAATCAAACAAATGAATCTGAATTTGTCTGAAGTCCCAAGATTTTAATTTGAAACAAGTTTAGATAATGTTATCTATGATAATGAAGTTTTCTTATCATAGATGAAAACAAAACCTCACTTAATTTCACTCACATCACTATTCTCAAGCTTGCTGATGTCTAGTGGGTTGTCTTTACTCTTAACACATTTACATTATATTTAAGCCATCTGACAAAAGATTTATGTAAAAATAAATGATGAGACCTTATACTTTAGATTTTAGAATGTTCAGAGGTAAGCTAATATCTATAATAAATCAATATTTTATCTTAGAAGATCAGGATATGTCTAAAAATATAAATAAAATTATGTTTATTGGGGGGTTTTGTAACTAAGGAAATAATATATAATGCTTTACTTTAAACTTTAGTGCAAGTCATGTAGACCACATCAGTTTTAACTCTGGTCAATTTTTTTCATTTAATGTTTATTAAAAATGTGAATTTAATAATAGAAGGCATAAGCATATATTTTAATATATATGGTTGGGAATCACTTACTAAAAAAATATTTACAATGAATGATTGGTATATTTTGTAAAATTTGTCTATTTTAAATATATTTATAGTGCTAAGCTGACTTAATTTATTTCTAGAAAGGATGTCAATATAAAAAAATAAATGATTGTTCACCACTTCTTCTTTCCAATGATATAAATGATATTTAAAATGAAATTTCAGATTTATCACAAATGAACAATATTTTCATTCACATACAAAAAAAAAATAGGAGTTTTCTTTTTTTGGTATACAAAATTTTTAATTATCACCTTTGATTATTGATAATTATAATAAATCATTATTTTCTATAGTAGAATGCAATTTTAATAAATTAATAATTGTCTGACCATTTAAAAAATAAAAGCCGTTTCTGTTGATTTAAATATCTTTATTCTAGCTTTGTGCTTTTGATACTATTAGTGTCATCGTCATAGCTTTATGTACGTAATTTTACTAGAAGCTCAATTTATATGTATTTGTTTATTATTTATAGAATTTGCATATAAATGAATTTGTTGTTCTATTTATATTCAAATCTATGTATAAGATGTTATAGAGATCACTTTTTGAATAGAGGAATGCATGCTTGTCTTTGCCTATAGTTCATTCCTCTTTCACCTTTCTGTTTCTATCATCTACCTCGGTGCATATAATGTCTGCTTTAGAGAGATTGAATTCATAAGCTGATTGTATATCATGCTTCAAATATATCAATGAATATTTATTGCTTGTTTTTGCCCTGTCATATAAGTAATTGTATTGGAACAGTCTTGTGGATAAGTTAGCCTTACTTTCAACATAGTATGCATTTGATCAATTCAAATCTTTGCATGCTATTTTGTATATAATTTGATGTGTAGCCTCCCTAGTTGTGTTGTCTTTAGAGCTATTTAACAACTTATATTTAAAAGGAGGCAACCAGAGACTTATATTATATTAATCAGCACATGTTTCTTAATTTCTGCATGATCTTTGACACAAAATAGACAATTGTCAAGCATTGGTGGTTGAGTGGTCAGCACAGCCGCCTTACAAGCAGTTGTCCCAGGTTTGCTTTTTAGCTGATGCTTTGACACATGAAAAAAAAGGGACACTAATTCATTTTTCTCCTCAGAGTGGAGTTGTATATCAGGTTCTTAATTTTGCTGTAGAATTTTTTTGTTGTAGTACTAAATTTTTTGATGTTATACTCCACATTTATGACATCTTTTTATGTCTGTCTCTATATTGTTTCTCCAATCTGCTTTGAATTTGCTTTTTTTTTTAATTTCTTTGGAGAAAACCTTTCAGCCCTGCATATTTATGGAATGTGGGGATTAACAAACTAGGGTATAATATTCCTCTCACATTTATAGGTTTCAATTTTATCTTGTAGTTCAAGATATTAATCTGTCTTTGAATATTTAGATCTAAAAAATTTAATATTTTGATTTTTTGTCTTCTTTTTCTTGTCCAAACAAAGAAAGACATCATTGCTAGTTCTTGTTGCAATTGATCTATAGTTCCTTCATGCACACAGAGTAGAAAATTGTTCACATATCTTGAATATAATATTATTGGCAGTACCTTGAATTTCAGAATAATTAATTTGAGATAGATACAAGCTACAGACGACCCCACTAAAAGGTAACCCCATTAGTCATCAGTGGTTCATTTTATACAACTTATTATTAGTTGTTGCAATTATCACTTTGATAATCTATTTTAGTGTCTCTATTATAAAAGTTTTTTATGAATATTGTAGTTAAACTTGCAAAATTCCATCTATCACTTCTATCGACTCAGCATTAGGAACAGACCCACATAATTCTTTCACGATTAGAGAAGCAATTTTGTTGCTGTGATCTATTTTAAGGTTTCTAATTTTCTCGACAATTTCGTATATCGATTTTATTGTATACAGTCCAAAACCCAGGTCTTCTATAAGCAGGATGCAATGATTTTTGCTGCCTTATAAAAATAAGAGTCACAATTCAAGGTAAAAGATTAGATTTATGCAAAAACAATTAAATCAAGAATACCTATATCGGTTTTTTTTTATTATATATTATTCAGAAAAAAATATTAATCATAAAATATTTGTAAACTTTATCCTATTATATTAGTTGTTGAATAATTATGTAAATTGTTAAATACATATTAATTTCATTTCTAATAATGGCATTTCAAATAAATGTTTGATTATAAATATTTTAAATCTAAATAACTTTTTTATAAATATTATAAACGAATCTAATTAAAATATTTAATAAATTATTAAACAAAAAAGTTTGTATTTATTATAATCTGTAGTTACTTAAATAACGCTAATCAATAATTTAACCCTCCACTACTTAACGCATATGAGCATAATATGTGTACATATAGCTGAAATACCCATATATGTGTGTGTATATATATATATACATAAGTAACAAAATAAATAGGTGAGAATGTTGATCGGATAGACAGACGGATAGAAAAATAGTAGATAAGTAAGTAGGGAGATAGCTAGATGGATGGATAGATAAAGATAGAAAGATTAATTGATATGTAGGTAAGTAGGTAGGTAGGTAGATAGGTATGTAGGTAGGTAAGTAAGTAGGTAGGTAGGTAGGTAGGTAGGTAGGTAGGTAGGTAGATAGATAGATAGATAGATAGATAGATAGATAGATAGATAGATAGATAGATAGATAGATAGATAGATAGATAGATAGATAGATAGATAGATAGATAGATAGATAGATAGATAGATAGATAGATAGATAGATAGATAGATGGGTAGGTAGGTAGATCGGTCGGTCAGTAGCTAGGTAGGTAGGTAGGTAGATCAATCGATAGATAGATAGATAGATAGATAGATAGATAGATAGATAGATAGATAGATAGATAGATAGATAGATAGATAGATAGATAGATAGATAGATAGATAGATAGATAGATAGATAGATAGATAGATAGATAGATAGATAGATAGATAGATAGATAGATAGATAGATAGATAGATAGATAGATAGATAGATAGATAGATAGATAGATAGATAGATAGATAGGTAGGTGGGTAGGTAGGTAGATCGGTCAGTCAGTAGGTAGGTGGTAGGTAGATAGATAGATAGATAGATAGATAGATAGATAGATAGATAGATAGATAGATAGATAGATAGATAGATAGATAGATAGATAGATAGATAGATAGATAGATAGATAGATAGATAGATAGATAGATAGATAGATAGATAGATAGATAGATAGATAGATAGATAGATAGATAGATAGATAGATAGATAGATAGATAGATAGATAGATAGATAGATAGATAGATAGATAGATAGATAGATAGATAGATAGATAGATAGATAGATAGATAGCTAATAAAATAACAGCTAGTCATACAGGTATATAAATAGACTAATAAATGGGGTGATGGGTAGATAAGTAGATTAATAGATATTTAGATGTGTAGATACATGTGTAGTAAGCTGGTAGATAACTCAATAAATAGTTGACAAAAGAAATAGATAGACAGGTAGGTAAATATGTAGATAAAAGAATGATAAGAATATAGATAGGGGTGAGTCAGTAGATGAATTATACAGTGGTTAGGTAGGTAGGCACATGAATAGTAGAAAGACATAGATAGACAAACAGTCAGACAGACAGATAGATAGTTATATAGATAGATGAATAAATAGAAAGACAGAATATGTAGAGACATAAAGATAGAAAGATTGATGAATAGAACTTACACATAGTTAAGTAAATATATACATAGATAGGTAGTTCAATAGGTAGAATAGACAAATAAGCAGACAGTCAGATATATAGATAAATAGATAAACCATTAGATAGAAAGTATTGAGAGAAGTTAATAGAAAAGACAGGTGAAAGTCACCATTGCTTTGAATTTGTACATTATGAAAAGGCATTACATTTTATAATCATTTGTACAGTGATTAAAAATATACACCCAAGATATTGTCATATTTAGAAAAAATATTTATTAAAATACAACAGCAATGATTAAATTACTTAATGATACTAAAAAGATTAAGGATTGAGAGGTATATATTCTAAAACTTTTTACATCAGTTTTCCAAAAAGTATTTAGTTGATTAAAATGAGAACCTAAGGAATAAAGTAAAGGAAAATTTATTTAATGTCTCAAGATTTTGCATATGATGTGGTTGTATTTATCAATAATGCTTCAGAACTTTGGGAAATATTTTGAGAGATATCATATTAAAGTAAGAAAGTATGACTAAAGATAAATGCCAAAATGACTAATATTCAATAAATTTTATCAGAAGAAAATAAAAATTGATAACAATGAATTAGAAGTTAATAACTACAAATAATTTGGTCAGATTATAAATACAAATTTAAAAATAATGGATGGAATTAATCATAAAATTAAACTTGCATGAAGTTCTTTTGGTACAAAAATTTAATATTAAATAAAAAATATGTCTATGAGATAAATAGAAGGTTTTTAATAAATGTGTGTTTTCAATATTTATTTGTGGATCTTTTGAGACTTGGACACTTAACAAAATAGCAATACAGAGACTTCATACCATTCAATGAAATATGAAAACTATATGTTAATTGTATCAAGAAGAGATCAAAAATGAAATAAATGGGTGAGAGAACAAACAAATATTGCTGACCTCATTGAAAAAATTAAGACACTGAAATGAAGCTCAACTGGACATATTTTTAGGAGTATGATAATAGATAAATATCTGAAATCTTAAACTGGATCTCCGAGAGATAGTGAAAGACCTGGAAAGAGACCATATATAAGATCAATTGATGAAAGGTAAAGAAGGTTTCTGATGTAGTGAAAAAGAAAGACTATAGATTAGAGAAACTGGTTTGAACTTGGAAAAATTTTCAATCTCAAAAAATGAGAATGGTAGATGAGATTGATAAATAAATAGATAGATGAAAATAAATAGATAGATTTTTTTTATTATTTTGTAATATATATAAAATTCAAATCCTTCTATATGATGAGATTAATTTCTTTCTTTAATTATTTTTAGATAGGCAAGATAACTTTATCTGCAAAAATTGGAGAAATAAAAACTCGTGTATTCAGAGCTTATAAAAGACAAATTGTTTAGCATAAAGACTATGAGTGACAATTGCCACACCAATTCTAATATATTTTTGTCATAACTTGGAAATAACTCCACTCACTTTTTTGTTACATCATAATTAATCACTGAAAATATATAACATATATAGCTTACTATAACAAATGAAATATTATTTACATGATATAAAACAAAATGAAATGAAAATCTTCAATCCCCCTATCCCTTTAAAAATATATCTGTGTTTAAATCCATATAACATTTTGGGTTACAAATAAAAGAGGACTTATATTTTATTTTTACCCAAGAAGGCAAAAGTCTATTATGAATTATTAGAATGGTTTAGTTTAAAAGATCAATAGTAATTAATCATTAACTAGAAACACTAATGTTAATATATTTCTCTTGTTTTACATGAAAACATCTCCAATATTTTTTGTTTACATCATGATAAATCCATGGAAATACTTAATTTAATACAAACAAAATTGTAGATATATGTTTATTTATAGTTTATTCTTTATTTATTGCATGTATATATTTTATAATATATATATACATATGTGTATGTGGGTTATCGTATATAGCATCACATAGTATAAATTAAAATGTCTAATAGTATTATTGATGCAATATAATATATCCACAATCTATAATTTAAATCCAAGCAAAAATTGGAAGTTTTTTTCAGGTAGCTCGCCATAATGAACCAAACTATATATCTAATTAATGGATAGAATAAGCAAAGCAAAGGCTTCTCCAGTAGCCTTCTAAATAAAACACTTAAAAAACGAATATATTTCTCACTGCCATGTAATGAACGTTTTAGAAAATTTTTATTCTCAGTATTTATTCTCCAGATAAAAGTAGTTGAATATCCATTTACTGACCATTTATCGAAATTTACATGGATTAATTGTAGACAACTACCTAAAAAAATGTTATTTGGAATTTAAAAATATTTCCACTTTTATCTAGTCTATATCCAAAAAGCTAGATCTCAGGCATGAAATAGTATATAGATGCTTTTAAAAATATGCATTTATCTGCATGAATTATTATAATAGTCTGTCAGACTCCAGCTCAAGTTATTATAGACCATGAATTTTCTATCAGTATCACTTCTCAATATTTATTTAATAACTCAAATAATACAACAAACAATTATATATGTTGACTGCAATTATGCTTTTTGTTATATGGTTGCCTTGATAACAGTTTGAAATTGTTGATTGTTATTGATATTGTGATTGTGTAAATTACACACATATATATATAAAAGACATATTTTGTGGGTTCATTCGTGTTAAAATATTTTAAAATACTGACGTTTCGACTTGGTAATATATCCAATGCAATTTATTTGTCCATAATTTTGTTAAAATTTATAAATAAATAATCAACTAATAATAGCTATATTTATTTTAATATTTATTGAACCGGCTTTCATCTCCATTGATGTTGTACTATATCTAAAACAAATGAGGATAAATCATAGAGAAGAAAATATAAAGAAGCTGCTCACATGGCAATAGCAAGTAACCAAACCTCAACTCAATGTAATAATTCATAATATTTGGAAGTCACTCATTAATCTTCAGCCCAGAAAAGTGGGGAAAAAATCAGAAGAACCTCTTAAACAAATAAAATTTCTATTGTCAATTTCCTTTGACAGAATAGCTTAATTGATTAGAGAACTGCCATAAATAAATCCTGGGTCTGATTCTCTTACTAGTATTGTCACTTATCATGCCAGACCTGGAAAAAAAAGAAAATAATACCACTCAAAATTTTGTGTTAAATACTAACCTATGTGCTACTACTACTAGTTGAATGTATTTAGAACATTTAAACAAAGTTTGATTTTTTCTAAAAACATAATACCACCATCACAAACTTTCAGTCAAATATTATATATATATATATTGTAATGATATATAAATATGCCGTTACATTAAATTGAAATAAAAACTTTTAAGTTCGCAAATAAAAATAAATGTATTAAAAAAAAAACTAAACGCTAAAATTAAAATGTTTGTTAAATGTATAACGTATATATATTCGCAGAGATGCAAAACTTTAAAAAAAAAATTTTTTATATAAATAAAAAAAAAAAGTATTTGAACGTACTTTTTTATAAAAAAATACAAGATTTAAATATAAAAATATTTTAATAAAGAAATAACATAAGTAAAAATAAAAACAGGTATTAATAAATTCCTGTAATCTGTAATTGGAAATGATTGTTTATTAATTGAAAAGCAAGCTAGTCTTGGGGCTCTTGTGTAATTAAAAAGTTAGATGAAAATTAGATAGGAGAATAAAGAATTAGCTTGTCCAATATAGAAGCAGCAAATAAAGGCCCGGACCATATTGACAAAATGGAACAGTGATGTTTTTGTTCATGGAATTCATAGGAGGATTATAAAAAGAGAAATATTCAGTTTCCTGACAGTTCCAACTTGATTTTGTGAGAAGAACGATAAGACGCACTTGTCGTTCTCTTTCATTTATTTTTAAAATGAAAAGACTGTGACACCAGGATGGTTCCAGCTAAGGATGCCTTCAGATAGACCTGGTTTCAAATAAAGACTCCATGGAAATTAACACCAGGAACCGGGAGCTCTTCTACCATAAGCTATATGAACTGAACAATTGTTAAAATCATAAAATTAATTAAGAATGTTCGTCAAGAGTTGACAAGTTTAATAAACAAGCTAACCTAAATTTCGAATGGACTTTTATCTGACTTTTGTAAGTTTTCAGATCAATTAATAATGTTTAATTTTATATGTTTGGCATTTGATAAAAATCATTTTCATTTTTTTTTCTTATTGTATAAATTATTTAAATGCATGAAATTTAAGTTTGGGTATGGACATTGCATAGATTCATTAGCGGTTGATTATGTTGTGGTTTTCACATTCGATTAAAAGTCATCAATGTCACTGTGGCTCTTATGATGAATGCTATTGGGTTTTTTTGTATTCCCTATGCAATTGACGTTATCGATGATTTTGTATTTTGATCAGTTGTGTTTATTTTGAAATGTTTTTAACCATGGAATCTATGCAGCTGATCTATACTCAACATTATAAAACAAATTGTATAAAATTCATCTGTGCAAACATATCTAAATGTTAAATTTAAGTCAGGCACTAATGGCTATATAGATTTGTAAAGTTATACATATAGTTTAAGGGAGGGTAATCTTAGGTTATTTGTTTCGTAGTTAAATTGGGTCAATGGATTAGATGTATTGATGTAATTAGTAAATGCAGCAGGAGATCCGCTATGGGCAGGATCGCATATATATGCCACACACCTTCTGTTTGCCTATGGATGGGATTGTAAGTCGGCAAAAAGGACCACAGTCCATTCCTATGGAGTTTTTGTTTATTGTTCTACTTGCCAACAAATGTAGCATTCCTGTTGGTTGAGAGACAATGTCTTCTCTAAATCTACTTACTGTTCAGATGTACATTCCTGACAGTATAGTATTTTGTGTTGTTGTATTCATGCTGCATTGAATACATCGATATATCTGATGGATTAACATTGGTTTGGCTGCGAACTTTTGGCCTAAGGTTAAATAAGGGATAAAACATTTTCTTTTTAAATACAATCTATGTAGTCTATTCATACTCGATGATCTTAATAAAATATTAAATTTATTCATACGCGATAATCTTAAAATAAATATAAATTTCATCTGTGTAGATGATTTAAAATTTTTAAATAATAAGTTAAATTAAAAGAATGGTAAAATCTAAAATTAATAATATTATTATTCCTCAAAATTTAAAATGATTCAAAATTTATATGTGTGTAAATAAATATTGTTTCTATGTTAATTACTGACAGTGGCTTTTATTTTTTATATATACAAACTAAACAAGTTATTTCTTATCTCTGCGTCTCCATGAGCTAGTGACAATGGGCTAACGGTCTAAATATTTAAATAAAGTGGAATCTTAACAGCATGTATCTGCCTACTTTATAAATTTTTATAGGCTCAAATGCCTAGATGGCACCCCTGTAGTAAAGATATCGTAGACTGCTGTTCTCCACTTTCATTTGGATCGTTATAATATATATATATATTGTACCTATATTGATATAGGCACATATAATTTTATCTAAAATTATATTATTAAAATAATCGTTCGTAAAAGAAAAACATAAAATTAAACGTTGAAGAGTTTATTGCAGTTTGTTTTAGAAAAGGATAAGAATCAAATAGTTTTCTAGCGTTAGTTTTGAAATAAAAAAGCTACAATTAATTAATCAGAAGGGGAGAGGGGTGTTTCGTTAGAGAAATTAAACTAAGGGTTATAAAAGGAAGTAAAGAGTTTTTATTAGTATTCGTAAAAATATAATTTAAAAAGTTAAAATGTACAAATCTCTTTTCATTCAAGTTTAATTAAAGAAAAAAATAATGTTAAAACTAAATAGTGAATTGTATTAAAAATATATGTGCGTATATATGTTCGATTTGTAAATAAATAAAAATGTATGCGAAATAAAAGAAGATTATCATTAAAAACATGGCAATGGTTATTAATAAAATAAAACAACACATTTATTAAATGATTATCACCAGAAATATTTCGACAACACGTTGCAGATATAAATAGACTTTTTTATCGGACAGTGAATCAGTTCACAAAGTAATTGAGTAGTGCAGTTCACAAATTAATTGAATCAGTTGAGTTAATTATATCCAGAAACAAAATGCAGTGCTGAGAAGATTTTGGGAATTCACGCCTCTCCACAGCCTAAAAAGTCCGATGAAAACAGCAAGATCTGCCCGTGAAATAATGTCAACGTAACAACTTAGAAAATCTCCATCAGTATCTAATTGTCTCCAATAGTAATAATCATGAAACTCATCAAGGAAAAGTCCCAGCCAGCTGGAAGCATTCATAATGGAAACATTCATAATGGAAATATTCTCACTGAAAGAAGCCACCAAAGAGAACCAAAATTCTACGTCTATATTCAAAAGCCTAGGTAAAACATTTGCTTATTTCGTTTATACTGTAATAGCCATTGCATTGCATTAATTCGTACGAATCTTTCAAGAGTCTAATTATATGAACTTTATATCATACATAAATGAACTATTGATATGTGTGATTAAATTTCAAATGCTATGTAATACTTTATTATTATTATGTGTGTACATGAGTTAATATGTGCATGATCATTATATCAATATTTATTAGTTAAATTAGAGTGTTCTGTTATTAAATCTATAGGAATATTTAAACTATTTAGAAATGTTAATTTAAAATATGTGTGTGTTTTATTAGAGTTATAAAATGTTTAAATTTAGTAAATAAATGTTAGTTAATAAATTATCTTTAAAATTAAACTTTATTTGTCGGTCAATTCTTTTTATCAATTCTTTTACCAAATTCTTTTATCAATCTCTTTTATAAATTCCTTTTACAATTCTTTTATCAATTCTTTTAACCACTAATGAAGTATAATCTATTAGTGATTACAAACAGCTGAGCTAGTTGTGGATTTAGGCGTTGAGTTAGTGGCCACTGTTCAAAGTGCGTTGTCTATTCTTTTAGTATTCTTTTAGAATAAACAGCTGGCGCCCGTGTTTATACACAAACAAAAAAGTGCTTTGGATTTGGTGTTGAACTCAACAGCCAAGAAGAAGCTATGTCCTGGAAATGTAACGCTAGTTATATACTTTATAGCTATCGTTTGGGCATACATACTCTCCGAGTATGTTCTTCTCTGCCTAAGAGACCGGTGTTTCGAATGCACACATTCAAACTCGATTCAATATATATATATATATTGTAAGGGTATCTGACCACAAAAATCACCACACATGTCAATATTAAAGACTAAACCTACCAGTTAATCTTTAAAATATTATTAATTATATATTAATTAATTTTGTGTAGAATTGTCAGTTAAAGTTATATCCTAGACTTTAGGTTCCCAAACTTTTTCAGTCCACTACCACCTTTGCAAGACATAAATTTGATAATCCCCCTCCCCCCCCCCAAATATAATAGTTTTCCATATTCAATCTGTTTGATATTTTTTGTGTAAATAGCACCTAATGATACTGTACTGGATGATGCTTATCCCATAATTTATAAGATGTACACACGATATAACATGATGTCAATGTCACACATCAAAATAAGGGACCAACATAAACTCAATATCAATAATAAGAAAAAAAAAATTTAAAGTTATTAAATTTAAATTTAAATGAGTGAAATCAAACCAAAATCGATCATATTTCCTGATTTCTCCCTATCCAAAACTTTAATACCCTGCTAATTGGTTCCACAATGTTTTAGGTGGTGCCTCATTGAAAGGCTGAACCTAAACCTCATCTTTATGTGCCAATTTTGGGAATTTAAATGCATTTGTGTATGTAAATTTTCTAGAGTGTTTAAATTTTGGGGAAATTTGTTTCTGTCTGACTATAATTACAAAAAATATATAAAATTTATTTACAAAACTAATAAACCACATGTAGATGCATAGCATATGCAATGCTATAAGACAATACACTTTTCTCTTTGTTCTAGAAAATAGTTTGTTTAATCATAAATATAATCTTTTAATCTTTGTTGTCTTCTGCAATTTCTTCCTCCTGTCTTGTTATACACTCTTCTTGTTCAGAGTGTTCTTAATTTAATACATCTACCACTAGCACTATTGATAGATTATAAGACTGATTACTCAAAATTAAAAAATGTCTTGCTTATTTTCTTTTCACTTGCCATTACTTTATTTCATATCACTTATAATGCATCAGTACAGTCATATGTTTTTATTGGAATAATCATTTCTTCTAATAGGGATCTCTTTCTTATATTTACTGGTTCTTGTGGTTTGTTGTCATGGTTTTTCAGATGATTCATATGTCTTTTAAATTCATTTCCATTGGCCAGCATATATGTCTCAATTGTTTATTAGAACTTTCAATACAACTTGAGACAGCCATTTTTTTTAGAACATTTCATATCCCCATGATATCTCCAACATTAAATTTAATGTTGTCAAAATAGTTAGTTTTCTTTTATTGTGTTCTTACTTAACATCAATATGGAGACATGTGTATGAAACTTTTGTCACGTTAATATTTCAGCAGATATCTTTATAGTACACGTACTCAGTATAAAATGTTTAAGGTTATCTCACTGCCATAGAATATAAATTTAAAAAATATTATGGAGTATGATTATCTCTTTTTTGTCTTTAAGTGAAGAACTACAACAAAAGAATCAAGTATATCATTAAAACAAAATGGTTTTAATAAAAAAATGTGCCAAAGTACAAATAACTTTCTAAACTCTACTGTTTGTATTTCACAACCAACCAGGACCACTGGCTAAAAAACCAGTGCTATACTGGTAAAAACAGTATTATGGTCACCTTAAAAATGTTAGCAGGACATGCTTTAGTTATATGCTTATAATAGGTTTTACTTAGTACTAGCTGTACCCAGCCACGCATTGCTGTGGCTCAGTCTGATTAAATGGAAAAAAAAGAAAAGAGAAAGCTTATGTTTCTAATATGTTTAATTTCACAATGCTTGTGGCTATACAATATTTTTTGTTGTTCAATTGTCTGTGCAGATATAGATTGTTTGCTGACTCTAGAACATGCAATATATAATTATTCATGTGAGAACCATACTTGTCTAGATCTAAACCGCACAATTATAAAGATTGGCCTCAGCTTTGTTGATGATGATTGCAAATGCCAATCGAATTGGGAATTGCAATCTCTCACATGAAATAATTAAATCAAAATGAAATTAAATCGAAGTCTATGAAAATTCAATTTAACAATGCAATCAGAATCATTGAAATGGAATTGTAAAATATTTAGTATAGCAACAGATAGCGTTGCATAAAATATTTAGTATAGCGTGTGCTGTTTTTATGTCCAACAGATAGTGCTGTTTTTCAAAAAAAGCATGTTTTATATGTCACAGGTATATAATAGCAGTTATATAAATAGTAGATATATAAGAACATCCGTATATTCGAATGCAACGTTGTGTCAAAATTTCAAAGCAATCGGTGAAAAACTTTCAGAGATTTAAGATTTTGAACAAATGAACATTTACATTTTTATTCATATAGATTGACTTTAGCTATTTTACTGCCTTTTCAATTAAACTGTTAAACTCTATATTGGATAAAAAATATTTTAACTGTAATAATGCAAAAATAGCTCTAATATCAGAAATGATAGTTTCAAGATATTTATGGCATGCAACTAATGCATTTGTGTTTTTAATCATTTTGGATTCAGTCCATTTAAAATATAAGTCAATCACAATCAGGAAAATGACATCCTTTAAATGGGTCAGCATGATACCATGTGTAGTCTCTGTCAAGGTTGAATGGCTTCTGGCCAATGTTACAGCTTTTTCAAAAGTAAATTTGCAATGGATTGATATTCTCTACATCACTTAACAGTTTGTTCAATCTTATGGCCATACATATGATCATGCTAATTCCTTTATTCTTATGATTTCCAGATCTCCTTACAATAGCAAATCTAACACTGATTCCCTGCCTTCAATCAGAATTATTGCACAATTTATCATTAAGATACAACAGTTGCACATTGTCAGCCTTTCAGATATGTTCCACATTTAAGTTTTAAAACATAGCTTGGTTGACTTCCAGACAATCTATCTTTAATACATTTATTTGTTTAGTATTTGCTATCCAGAATGATTTTATTCCATTTTGCTATTATGGTGCTGTTCAATACGTATGACTATCAAATCTATATAGTTTATCTCCATGACCTTATGCTTGAATTCATACATATTCACTAATTTTAAAAGTGTATCTGCATGACCTATTTTTCTATTCATATTATGGATAAGTTCAAAGTCATATGATACCAAAATATTAATGCAGCAGATCACTTTTTTTATGAGCATGATCAAAAATTTTCAAGTTTCCCAAAATTTCCAAGAGAAGTCATTGGTCCATGTACATAAATGTATTTATAAAAAAATTTCACTGCAAAACTGATAACTGTTTTATTATCCAACTGCCTGTTGCCTTTTTCTACTGCTGTTAATACTCTATATCCATATGTGATCAGACATTTATCTCCACAACAACCATGTCATATAACAGCATTATACTATACTCAGAAGCATCTGTTGTAAATATCACTTCTTGGCCATTGTGCTAATGAGTAGGAAGTTGGCTAGAGATTAATTAACTCTTTAGCTTTTTTAAATGCTTTATCATGTTCTACTTTTCTTTAATGTTGTTTTAACAATTGATATAACAGTGTCAGTACATGTGATTTGTCTTTTAGGGAACTTTCAAAGGAATTAAGTAATCCCAAAAACACTTGCAGGGTTTGGTACTTGCCTCTATTGTTTATTATATATCCTAATCTTGCATCTATTTTTTCTAGCTTAGCACAAACTTTATATACATGTGTTGACAATTCGCTCTCTGTTTCAGCAATTATTAAGATGTCATCAAGGTAAGAAATAATACCTTCCATTCATTGCTGTTTCACATGAAGCACATTTGGTGCTTTTGTTATATATATGGTAACTTATTGTTCTTAACTAATCACAGTTGGGTATTGATAGACAAAAGTTTAGCTATTCTTGTCCTTAAGAGATTAACTTTAGCAAAGTACATTGCATTACCATAAACATTGCATACAGAATCAAGTCTTTTATTGATGTATTTGTTCAGTATTACATGATAGATACCATATAAAAAAACTATCTTGACTTACTTTGCCACATAGATGAATGATGTAGACTGGCTTTAAAACTGACATGACTGGTGTTGCTCATAATGACTGTTTTGCAAGTGAAAAATGCCTTTTTTGACCATACCTTGTATTGTTTGTTTCATTTTAAAGCAAAAAGAATCTTCTACATACAACTAGCTGCACATTTTTCACCAATTTAATAATGTTGACCATGCTATATGTTTAATTCTGATGGGCCCAAATGAAACAACTGTCGAAATGTTTCTCAGACCTTTGACTCTAACTGTATGTTTTTTATTATATTGTTCAAAATTTCTAAAGATTTAAATCTCTTTTTACTATGTAAAGAAATTGATGTTTAACTCTCAAATTAATTTTAACATGTACAGCTGTTATTCCACATATTGCTATCCTGCTTCCATTTATTCCAGTTGCTACACATTAATCTTCTCTAGCATTATATTTCTTTCACTATTCTTAATAATATTTATTCAATTATTTTATGACATTAGAGAATCTTATCTGCTGTCTATTTCCATCTTAATTTTTTGTTCAAAACTATGAATGTACAACATAATATGAGTATTATCCACATTATTTATGTGATTAATGCAGGTTTCTCTTTTCTAATCCCTCTTCTCAATTTACAGATTGGTTATAGCTCATTTTTGATCTCTTTCTTTTTATTTAGTCAAACAATTTATAAATGTCCTATTTTTCTAAAAACATGGCAACATTTCTTTTATAATTTAACAATTTTTAATTGCCTTCCTCATTACATTAGCAACACATCCAGGCATTGGCTATGTTTCTGCCCTTTAAACTTTCAGCTTCCATTTTACTTACAGTTATTGGGATTTTCTTAGCATCTGTATTATTTTGGAATTATGCAGGATTTTCTAATACCACATTATAAGTTAAACATTTACCTATTACATATTTATATGTTAGAACCGTTTTATTCAGCAGGGCTTGTCTGACCTACTATAATACATTCGCCATAATAAATGGTCAATCAACATGTCATCCAGCTCATTGTTAATGTTACACTCTCTAACTAATCTTCATAATTCTACATTGTACTCTTAAATTTTCTCACCTGGTGCCTATTTTATGTTTTTAAATCTAAAATTTATTAGCAGTTTTGATTTCATAATATGTAGTTAACTTCTCTTTAATTCCAGATAAAATATTTCTTAGGGAGCTTTCAGTTTGTAGAATTAGTTTACTTTTTGCAATATCTCTTTACCAGACATCCACATTAATGTTGCTACTTTTAATTTGTTAACCATAATATTCTGATGAGCAGGTATCTTTCTACTTGCTCTATGTAAATTTTCCAATCTTCTATATTGTTAATATTATATTAACTATGGTATTCTACTATCATACAATAATATATGAACTGAAGTAATCTCTTATGCCTGGATAATTCCACTTTTGTCCCAATTTTCTTAAATATCAACTGTGCCAGTTTCCTATATACTCACGAGTATTATTGCCAATACTAGCTGGGTATGCATTGGTAAAAATTAATATAGTAAAACTCAACATGAATATTTAAACTTACCAACACGAGCTTATTAACTTGGGGCAAAACAAATAAGTATTTGTAAAAGGAATTTAATACATTGATTAATCTTAGCAATGAATAAGAAAATCTTTATGTTCACACTTATTCTTCTTAAGGTGTGACTTAAGCTTCATCACTTGCATATATGCTTATGCAGATTTTTTTTTTGTTTAATTATACACACACAAAACAGATTTCTGCAGTTTTATACCACTTGTATAATCTGCATAAATTAGCATATGTTAATTTAGTGAGTATTTGAATGCATGCTTCGCATATGTAAATTTCTGAGTGTTTACATTTTTGGAAAATTTATTCGTTTCCTGTCTAACTATAAATTCGCAAATATATGAAATTTATTTACAAAAACCAATAAAACATAAATATATGCGCGCGCACAGTGCTACAGTTAGTCAGACAGTATACATACCGTCACATTTTATGTTGTAAATCACGATCCAGACATGCTAACAGCTTAATTAAACGTTTGCTGAAGAATAGCTAAAACATGTTGCTATATAATGATTGAATTGATTTAGGGATGGCGCTGCAGGTAGCTCGCATCAGTCTTCTTTTGTCTGGGACAAAGTCTTAAAAATTGATTGATAAAAATATAGTGGTGTTTAATGATAATATTTTTAATTCAAGTAATGTTGTGAGTCTAATATTCACCTTCAATAATTAATATTCCTATGTATTGTTTGCATTAAATATCTTTATTATCCTTTGAATTACACGTAGATATTCTATAAGATTTCTGATAGATACAATTTTTATTTTAGGAAAATTTTTTACTTCTAAGTCGTTCATCTTAGAGTAAAATAATGAAACGCATCAATCGTTATAATAAACTATGCTAAGTAATATATATATATGCGTATACACGTATGTATTTCGAAATTATAAAAAAACTTCATTTGATTAGCAGAAAATAGAGATCTATATAACACTCAACATCTTTGTATATATATATGAGCTTGATATGACTCTTACATTATTCTTTGCGGGTATACATATATAGGAATCGACCTTGTTTATATTTATATTTACTTTTATTGTACAGCACAAACTCAATATTAGTTAAATTCTTGAAAACAACTATTTAGATAAACAGATTTATATATATACTAGTTTTAATTTAATTGATCGTCTTTTTTTCCACTGATACTTTAACTGTCAGCAAAACTTGTTTAGTCTTCGGATAAGCTAATGATTTTGGATTTTATATGAAAGGAAAATCCTCTTAAACTTACCTTAGTAAGGTCGAATGAAATCTCTTTTTGGAAAACTTTAGTGGTCCAAAAGATCCCCTAAAAGCGTACGAAATTGATTTTATAAAATAAAAAAAAACATCGTTTTTAACTAATTTATCTATTAAAGAGTTCAATCTAAAAAAAAAATTGCAACTAAAACCTATTTTACGATTTTGTATATATGTTATATAAAAAAAGTTAAAGGAAAAAACAGCAAATAGAAATCTAAAATGGCTTTAGGTAAATAATTGATTTCAAATCAATTATTTTCTAAATTACTTTCAATTGCATTCTTTGGTTAGCTTTTACAGTATATTTAGTAATAATTATTTTATTTTTCCTGTTGGAAGTAAAATACTAACTGTGTGGGTATATATATATATAACATTGTTAAAAAACAATAGTGTAATTAGATATCATTTCCAAATCAAATATGAAATAATATTATAATTTATTTTTATAAGGTTTTTATGCTACTTAACTGCACTAATTAAAATACGTTAAATGCACACACACGATCTGAAATAAAGATAATTTATAATATATATACATAAGATAAAAGAGATTGATATGCTCATTACAATATAAAGTCTTTTACAGCATCCTTCTATAGAAAAACAAGAAGAAAAAAGACATAACTCACCAAACTGCTCACAAGATACTCTTTTTTTTTTTTAAATTATTGCTGTTTAGAATATTAAGAGCTCATTTGAAATTTATAATTAACTCTAAAATGTAAATATTAGAAAAATTGAGTTATAATAAATCCATGATAATATATATATATATCATTGTGACAGGGACTAAAATATGAACCCTCCACAAAGGTTAAAATAAGTAATATGAATAAACCTTAGTAAAAAATAAATGGCAAAAGGGTTTTAAATAAGTATAAATGTGTCTGTGGATCAAAAGAGGCATATACGCATTGTGTAAGTTATACTTTTTTTATGTAATGTTCAAAATTAAGATTTGAAATTTTTTTTTTAAAAAAAAGAAAAAGAATAAAAGTTGATGCAATTTTTTCTTTTAGTATTTTTAGAAATGTCATTAAATCATGTACCACATGTAATTACATTAGAAATTTATTAATTTATACTGGTAATTACATAAAAAATGTTAATAAATAATGAAAATGCTTTTTTTTTTTTTGAAAGAAAAGAGAAAAGCATATAAATATCTGAGAATGGATTAATTATATATTTTTTTTATTTTTATCTAATCAAAGTAGAATAAACCTTGTACTGATTTCAGATTTGACTTTTGTTTTAGTCAAATCACGCTATCGACTGATTAGAAAAAATTTAATTGCAGGCTATTTAAAGATGGTCTGAATGGATTTACTTGTTTTTGTTTTTGTTTTTTGTTTTTTTTTGGGAGGGGGTTACAAGATTGAAGTGAAGATAAGGGGAGAATCATCTGCATAATGAGTCAGCATTTTTTTATGAAAAAGACTTGTAGAAAGAAAAGTTTGGATTAAATAGTGATCTTATATCCTGTTTGCTTAGTCTGGAGGTCACCTCAACTGCTCTTTCTGTTGTTTTGAAAAATGAATGGTAAAAGTAAAACTTCAAGTGACCCAAAGTTTGGAAAGAGTTAGCTGGAGTTATTGATGAGAAAACAGAAAGAATTGAAATAAGTAGTCTGTGTGTTACAAAGTATATCTGGCTGAAATGTGCAACATAAAGAGAAACTATGGAGTAGAGATCACCCAAGTATACCAGACTCATCATCTGCAATAACCATGTAATCATGTCGATTCTATTGTCATCTATCTGCTGCAGAATCATTGGTTTGCCAAACAGAGTTCCCCTTAAAAGAAATTAAAACATTTATGCATGAATTTCCTGGGCCTCAAAGTTCAATGAGAATATAACAGAGGACAATATCAACTTTAAATTTTACACATATCAGTATACTTACTTATTTTATTGTTATATTTCCAGGAATTAAGGTAAACAATTTGTTTATTTTATTTTATTCCATAATGACCATATAAACAATGAACATGTGAGATAACTACATCTCTCATATGATAGGGAATAACCAACCTCCACTCCTTTTTCCCTGATGGATTTTATATTGAAATATTGATTTATCTAACTTATACTGATAAATTTGCCTTTGAGTCCATCCAAATTAGAGTCCTAGTTCCACCTTCTAACTGATAAATCAATGGTCTTAATCATTCATCTTCTCATCATATTACTAACTGCTTCAAGTCTTTTTCCACAGTTTCATCAGTTCTCAATGCAGTAGTTATATATATATATATATATATATTCATCAGTTCTCAATGCAGTAGTTATATATATATATATATATAAAGCTCGCAAATAAGCTCTTAACAAGGTTTGCAGAATATTCCCAATCCCAGACTGGTCCTAGCATCTCACTGAGAAAACCAGTAGCAGAAACCAATCTGGAGTTGGGGATATTCTGAAAAATGTGTTAAGAGCTTATTTGCGAGCTCTATATATAACATTTGTAATACAAGTTTGTTAAATTAGTTCATGTGACATAGACTTGGTCCACCCTAGATGTTGAGGAGTGAAGTGAATATGATTATGAATGAGAATGTCAGTGACAATATTCTCATATCCCTTGTAGCATTGTATAATATAATTAATTTCCTGTGTATAATATAATTAATTTCCTGCAAATATAGACTTCATCAAACTAACCTATAATTGTCAAATATGTATTATTAAGAAACTCCAAACTTTTGTGATCATTAATGACAATTACTTTTGATCCATGTAATAAAGGCCTAAATTTTTGGAATGCCCACATTATTGCCAATGATTTTTTCAGTCATAGTATCATTAATTTCAGAATCCTTGAGCCACCAGCTTATGAAGTATATGACTTTTATTGGCTTGTCATCCTGAATTTGCAATAAGGTTACCACCCACAACTAGCAGTGTGAACAATGAATGGTTTTAGAAAATCCAGGAAACAAAGCATCATATGCTTTATGAAAGCTATTTTGATTTTTTCAAATGCCTTTTCTTGTTTCATAATTGATTTCCACTGGGTATATTTCCTTAATAATTTCAACAACAACTCCACTTGTTCTGCAAATCACCCATGTTTCTAAACAGGAGATTAAGCATGTTTTATCTTCCATCAGAAATCCTTAGTCAAATCCCAGGAAACAGTACAGGAGGTCAAGTGGATGTGATGGGAAATTAAACTGATCCATATTTTTGATAAAATTGATCAATGAATCTAATAAAATTATGAAAGCAGGTTACTATTACTCTTGTACACTTTCTAACATTTATATTACATCGTTAAAATATAAGTAATATTCATTTTGGTTTATAATGTAATGAAGCAATTTCGATGACTTTCATGGGCAGAAATGTTGTTTCTTACCCCTCTATTTTGTTCAGTCAGTTATATACTTCAAAGGAAATTTTAAAAAAATCATATAAAAAAATTTATACATGCTTACATTTAAAGCTAAAACAAGAGAGAGATTCAGTTCAAATTATTCAGTTATATTTATAAGATGTTTTCATTGATGTCAGTGTAACTATAGCAATCCTTTATATTCACTCTTTAAGTGTTTTCCAGAAGTGTTTCATAAATAAAAAATCTTATTAACAATAAACAAATTTAAAAAATATCACATCACAAATATTATATATAATAAATATTTAGTTTTTAATATACAAGTAGTAACAATTTACATTACATTTTCAATTTATTACACAAGGAATATATTTTTATACATATTTTTTCAGAATATATATTGTACAAATAAAAAGGACAAATATATTTGAAATATTAAACATTTATTTGTATTGTTTTCTGGAAGGATTGTGATGATGGTCTTTTAGTTGTATTTTTATATTGGACTACTTCCATTATCTAATATGAGTATGTCTTCAGAAAAATTTTAGTTTATTTAAATATTCCAAATACATTCAACTATTAGTAATAGTACATCAAACAGGTAAATATATGCACAATGTGTCAAGAGATATTATTCTCCCCTCATCTACATGTGTTGATTGTCTGACCAGTGACAGTACTAGCATGGGATTTGAATCTGGATCCTTAGATTCTTGAGTATTCAATTTTAAAGTAATAATCTAACCAATTGAACCATTCTGCCAAAGGCAACAGTCAATACAAATTTCATATACTTAGCTATGAGGTTTCTTTTAATTTATCCACTTTTTCCTAAGAGCAAAGTTGATTAGTGGTTTCCTTATATTGTATATAGTCAGACTAGGTTGGATTGTGGAATTGTTTGTCATTGTCATGGGAGCAGCTTCTTTAAATTTCCTTCTTTGTACCTTTTCTTTTCAATTCAATATTTTTGTATTTTCCAATTGAACATATGTTCATTGGCCTATACATGATCTGCTACCTTAGACACAAATCTGCTTTCTCTCTACTAATCATCAGTTTGTGTTCCTGCAAGCACTTTTCAATGAAATGATTGGTCTCACCAATATATGTTCTTCCAAATTCACATGGTATTTTATAGATGCAGGTTTTTTTTCCAGCATTTCAAGTTTAGGCTTTATAGATGTTAGAAATTCTGATAGTGTTGGTATGGTTCTGGAAAGCTATTCTGATATTATACTGAATTCAGATTTTCCTTAATTTGTCTGCTTTTTGGAATGTATGGGTACATTACAGTACCAATATTTGTTTTTGTTTTCCTTTTGATGGGTTTTTTTGTTGTCTATTTAAAGTTTTCTTAATAACAACTGATGAATAACCATTTTTCATGTTTGTTCTATATAGATCTTTTCTTTTTCTAAATCACTGGTTTCTAAACAAACTTTTTTTGCTCTGTTCTGTAATGATAGTATAACTCCATATTTTGTGTTTCTAATGTGATTGGATGTATAAAGTAGGTATTTTGCTGTAAGTGTAGGCAACTGTAGTTTTGATTTTGCCATAAGGAAGTTTTTCAGAACTTTTAAGAAGGCCAATTTTTTTCTTCTTGTTCTATTCTATTGTGAATTTAATTGAAGAGGATATGTTGTTGATGTGTTTCAAGAAATTTTGTAGCAGTGCTTCACCAAACAACAAATGTATCAACCACATTGTGAAGCCAAACTTTAGTTGGATATGGAATAGGTTTTATGACTGTGTTTGCATGTTCTTCTATGAAAATATTAATCAAAGGTGATAATAGTGAGTCCATCATCATTTCTTGGTTCTGTGTTGTATTGAAAGTAGGTTGTTTTTATGAAGACCATTAATAATTCCATTATACTGTCAATAGGAAAAGTGGTTCTGGTTTGCAAACTATTATCATCATTTAATCTTTTCCATATAATAAACAATAATTTTTCACACAGTACATTCACTGATTTAGAAAAAAGTAAAATGTCATATTTCAGCAAGATTCCTCATTTTTATGGTCTACCTAAAATCCATAAGAATCATGTTCCGTTAA
Source organism: Epiperipatus broadwayi (assembly GCA_028023455.1). Lineage (NCBI taxonomy): Eukaryota > Metazoa > Onychophora > Udeonychophora > Euonychophora > Peripatidae > Epiperipatus > Epiperipatus broadwayi. The sequence continues at coordinate 14,808,680 of JAQFVV010006209.1, read as the reverse complement.
GATCTATTGTTAGTTCTAGAAATTCACATTGCCAAAATTTGTCAAGATTTCTTCTCAAAGTTCTAAGTCATTTAGCATAGAAGACTCAGTCCTTTGACAGGGATTCTAGACACTACATAGAATTAATCAAGAACATGAAAATTGAAAGAACTGACTTACTAAGATTTGATGTGGAAAGCATTGTTTATTGTAAAGAAAATATTAAATGGTGACAATAGATTACAAACCAGAACAGCTCTTCTTACTGATAGTATAATGGAGCTATTAACATTCTTCATTATTTTCAATATAACACAGAATTCTTCCAACAAAATCAAGGAATGGCTATGGGCTCAACATTGTCATGCCTGATTAACAATATTTACATGGAAGAACTTGAAACTACAGCCATAAAAGCTACTCCATATCCAAATAAAGTTTGACTTCACTACTTGGAAGATACATTTGTTGTATGGTCACATCAACAATATATCTCCAATTAAATTCACAATAGAATCAAAACAAGAACAAAAATTGGCATTCTTAGATGTTCTTGTGAAAAGACTTCCTTATTGCAAAAATCAAAACTACAGTTTACCAAAAACCTACACATACAGGAAAATACCTAGCCTATACATCCAATAACACCAGAAATACAAAACATGGCACTATACTATCACTATGGAACAGGGCAAAAGAAGTTTGTTCAGAAACCAGTGAGTTGGAAAAAAAGATCTATGTAAAACAAACTCTTATGGAAAATGATTATCCATCAGCTGTTATTAAGAAAATCTTAAATAGACAACAAAAAGAATTATCAAAAGAAAAAACCATACATTCCAAAAATAATAGACAAATTAAAAAAAAATTTGCAATCAGTATAATATCAGAACAGCTTTCCAAAGCCATACCACACTATGAGGAATTATAACATCCATGAAGCTTATACTTGAAATGCTGATAACCAAAAACTGCTTCTATGAAATACCATGTGAATATGGAAGAACATATATTGATGAGACCAGTCATCTCATTGATAAGCACTTGCAAAAACAGAAACTGATGATTAGAAGAGAGAAAACATATGTGTCTAAGGTAGCAAGCAGCTCATGTATGTGCCAATAGACATATGTTCAATTGGGAAAATGCAAAAATATTGGATCGAGAAGAAAAGGTACAAAAAAGAAAATTTAAAGATGCTGCTCACATGACAATGGCAAATAATCCCATAAACCAATGTAGTGTGACTATATATAATGTATGAAAACTATTAATCAACTTTCCTCTTTCATAAAAGTGGAGAAATTAGGAAGAACCTCATAGATAAGTTTATGAAATTCTACTGTTTCCTTTGGCAGGATGACTCACTTGGTTATCATGTTATCTTAAAATTCAATATTCAAGAATCTAAGGGTCCAGGTTCAAATCCAATGCTAGACTGTCACTAATCAGGCCAACAACACTTGAAGAAGAGAGAAGACTAATACCTCTTGAAATATCATGCATATACTAATCTGTTTCATGTGCTATTACTAACAGTTGAATGTATTTGGAATATTTAAATAAAGTTAAATTTTTCTAAAGACATTCAATGCTCATATTAGAAGATGGAAATACAATCTTTAATAATATGATTTCAAATTTATTATAGTTAAATAACATAATACTTAAGATTTCTTGGTTAGAAGTTAACTAATTTATTGTTTTCACCATAATAACATAAAACATTGACAAAGTTTTCTCTCTTTTTTTAAATACATAATGCATTTTCAATTTATTTTTAAATACAGTATAATATTCCTTTTTAAAAAATCATGTTCACTATCAACTTTGAAAATAAACTTATATTTCCAAAACTCTGTTCATAAAGTTAAAATTATCTAACTTTCCTGTTAAAATTATTTAAAACCAAATATCACTGGCTAATATTTAATAGCTATATATATATATATATATATATATATATATAGCTATTAAATATTATATATATATATATATATATATGCACTATTAAGCAAACATAAACGTATTTCACATCTGTATGTGGCTTTATAATATCCCCACATTTACAATTATATAATACTTCATAAGTAATGCAAAAAAACATGAATATAAATACTTAAGAAATCAGTTTACTTTTTATCATATTCAATACTAATACATTATCATCTCATAAGTAGCACTCGTTTAAAAAAAAAAATTATGACTTATTCGGTTTAAAAGATCAAATAGAGATTTCACATCTTCTGATCTTAAATATATAGTTATATTATTACCAACTAATATGAGGTCTAAATTCAAATACTAAAATAACATGGGAAATAATACACTAATTTTATTAAATAAATTACATTTATTTGGGTGGTGCTACTGGCTTTAAGCTCTTGGTAATCAAAGTACCAACTTTAATATCACTTTTTTCATATGAGATAAATTAACAGTGATAATAAGATGGAGATCAATATAGTAGAGGTACTAAATTTAAAGTCACTTTCAATATTAAAGTCAATTGATGAAATGTTAATGAAACCCAATTTTTAATTTCTTAATGAAGTTGCACTACATTGTAAACCAAGTTGTGCAGTACATGGTTGCTAAACAGGAACACTTGATTTCAAATAGCTTTTCGAAAATGTCAGGAAAACTCTACTGAATAACTTACAATTTATAATTGTCATTTATAATTATCAATTTATAATTACCAGCTATTCTGTAGTGATCCCTAATATTTTTTAACTAATGCTTCACCATCATGGGGTTTTGAGTACAAGCACACATCTGCAGTTCAGCAGATTCCTTCAAATAAAAGGCTCAATCACACAAATATCTTCAGTTCACAATTAGCACACATCATGCTTGCAAATAACTGTCAGAAAAACAGGCAAAACTTTCCATGCAGTAGTGGCACCCAGTGCAAGATTACTCTGGCTTGCACTGAATAGCACTATTATATTGAGAATTTTGCCTGTTTTAATTAGCACACATACTAAAACTTTCCATCCTTTACTTCTAACTTATCAAACAATTTACTCATTACCACTAATTAAGTTCTCCTTGACAAGTTTCAAAGAGTGTGCATTATGTGTTCTCTTTTCTCTTCACACATAAGCTCATTAATTCATTAACCAGGTCCAGGGTCTTTGACTAAATAAAGCCAAACAAATTTATCATGATATTAAATCAGAATTAAGCTTTCCCACCAGTAATTTTCAATTACTTTCAATATTTCTGAATAAAACAACAAAGTAATCTTACTATTTATATTATCATGTGCTATATAGTTATCCTTACTATAAACTTTCTCATGAAATTACATCTTCATCCATCTCTCAGAGGGTTTATTATCTTTTCCTTTCACTACATTATTATAAACATTTCCTAATAGTGAGCACTTAATCTGTTTCCTATAATATATATTTCTCTTTTTCTTCAATATTATAGCTGTGACTCTTTCAATAATTGATAATGGTTCTACACTATTTGTTTCCAAATTTGCTTATATTTTTATAATAAAATTAATATCCTCTCTTTAACCAAAATAAATTATAAAATATCTTAATTTTATTTACTATTTCATAAAACATTTCTGCCCATTCAACCTTTCAAACATCCATAAAATCTACAAAAGAATATCAATACAGTCAGCTATAAAACATTATTAATGTATACAAGATACAATATCCTATTCTTCTGCATATAGATGAGACTGATATTTTGAGTTTTTATCAAGCCTGAGTTGGCTACATCATGTGTAACAGAATGATCAAAGTAAACAACATTTTAAAATTGTTATGGGAGACTTTAATGCTAGAATTGGTAAATAAATGAAAGATGAAAGTGCTGTAGGTAATTTTGGTTATGGTAATAGAAATAAGAGAGGACATAGACTTGTGCAGTTTGAAGAGAGAAAAAAACTTTATATTATAAATTATTTTTTTGAGAAAAATGTTAAAAGGAAATGGACATGGAAGCATCCAAATGAAGGTACAGCAGAATTGGATTATATTTTGACTAACTGAAAATACATATATCATGATTGTAATGTTCTTAATAAATTTAACACAGGAAGTGATCATCAATTAGTAAGATGTAAGATAATATTATTGCTAAACTAGAGAGATAAAAATTATTAAGAAAAACAAATATACAGTTGATATTCCTAATCCACAAAAACATTCTAAAGGATTTAAATTAGAACTTACAAATGGACATGATTCGGATTTAAATTAAATTAATAAGAAAATAACTGATACACTTTTAAAAAGTGCAACAAAGATAGCTTGTATAAAAAATCAGCAAATGACCAATAAAATTTCTACTGAGTCTAGAGAACTTGCAAAGAAAAGAAGGAATATGCAGATATACAAAAATGATGCATTAAAAAAGGTTGAATACCTTGAATTTTGTACAATGGTGCAGAAAAGAGTTGAAAATGATATAAGAAGGTATAAGTTGAAAATGATATAAGAAGGTATAACTGTGAACTAGCAAGAAAAGCTGTAGAAGAGAATAAAAGTCTCAAGCATGTAAAACAACATTTTGGTATTGGTAGGAATTTTATATCTGTAATAAGAGCAAAAATAGGAATTATTACTAAAAAGAGAGATGACATCATGAAACATCATGAATAGAAGACTTCTATCAAGAATTATATAGTAATAAAGAATAAGTACCTCCTATATCTATTATATCTTCCAAATTGCCCAGAATTTTAAATAAAGAAGTGAGACATGCAATTAAATTTATGAAGAAAGGAAAGGCTCCAGGTAATGATGGAATTATAATTGATATATTAAAAGAAGCAGGTGAAGAAATAAAAAAAATTTTTAGCAAAGTTATATACAAATGTCTAAATGATAAAGATGTATGAGATGATATCTGACTGTTAACTATATTATGAGTTCAGACAGCATTTAGAATAAACAGAAAACAAACAAAATCATCACTTCAAATACCTTAAATATAAATTTTACTTTAAAAAGATCAAAATAAAGCAATTAAATCAAATATCATTGTCTCAAACCAATGATACATGCTTTAAGATATATTTCATTTGTAATCAAATGAAAATAATGATAAATCATTCAACAACTAAATTCTAATTTATTTAATAAATCAAACATTGCTGATAATAATGTAAACTAATACTAAAATTTAACAATGTCCATATCTATGTCAAATAATTCATAAATGATTGAGTTGATATCTTTATTATATCCTATGGGTTTACAATATTCATAATATGTAAATAAATATTCAATCCAATAATTAATTTTAAATCCTAGTTTAATAACATGATAATACTAACTATTACTAATCTTACTATTTATAACAGATAAAATATTTAATAATGATGTAATATCAGTGAAACTATAAGATAATCTTGAATCTATAATATCCAATCATACCAGTATATAAAAGAAACACTGGATTTCTATTAGATATTTACTTAAGTATGATTAACTAATTATATTAATTTATTTTAAATTTTCTGTAATTAAATAATTAAACAATATATTATACAAATCAAAACATATAAAAGAATTATTAACATTTATTATAATCAAGTATGAATATGATCCACATCATCTAAATTTAAATATAATTAAAGTAAATCATTTTGACTTATAACAAAACAAAATATACAATATCAGCTTTATAATTGTATAACCATAAACTCAATACAATATCTATTTGATCAACAATAATTTAGATAAAATACACAAATATTTGATTATTATTACCTTATAAAATCTGTATCTAGTCAGATAATAACTATAGAATTAAATACACAAAAATAATAGAACCATACTTACCAATTCTGGGATTTAATTTCTGAATTATGTGATATAGTTATTTCATATAAATTTTACAACATTCTCAGTTTATTTTGTCTCACTCAAATATTATTAACAATGAATTCATATTGCACAATTAAACAATAATTAGACAAGTTTATTCAATTTAAGTTAAATTAAAATTTATTAATAAATGAATATAAGTTATATAATAAATATATGTATGTAATGAATACATGGTAAACAATTAATATGTACATCCATGATATCTAATTGTATGTACAATAGCTCATCAATGGACATTAATTTCAGTTTATATATGTGATTGCCTAATAATCTCTAATTATATAATACCAAATATGAAACACATATGTCTATGTGAACAAATATATTGTAAAACATTTATACTTTACAAGGTATAGGAGAGTTTAATATATATATATATCTTCTATACTTTATATAAAAATTTATATATTTTTTTCAATATATATATATATATTGTACCGGGTTCGCTCTGCAGATCTTACTTACACTGCAAATGTTTGGCTAGTTTCAAACTTCTTTATAACACATTTATAATTTTATGAATGAACCGGCATGTTCGAGCAAAGTGGGAAATATTATTGATAGCTTTAACTATCAACAATACCCATGATCAAATCATGGCCCACCTTGGCTGCTAGATTCAAACCCCTACTATCCAAACACTTTATTTGTTTCAGAGTAAACCCCAGGTGCCAGCTAGTCTAAGACTAACATATTCAGACAGTAGGCTCATAATCCAGAGCTCGAAACATTCCCTAAAACTAGCTCAGTCTAATTTTAATTCAATAACAAAATATTATTTAATGAGTGGTGAAAGAATTGATAAAAGATTGGTAAAAAAGAATTAGTAAAAAGATTTGACAAAAGAATGGTAAAAAGAATTGTAAGAGAGATTGGTAAAAAGAATTGACCGACAAATAAAGTTTAAGTTTTAAAGACCATTTATGTTAATTAACATTTACTAATTTTAAACATTTTATAAATCTAATATAACACACTCACATTTTAAATTAACACACTATAATATATCTTATGAGAAAGCATAAATAATATTTGACATTTATAAAAATCATATAGCATTCACAAACACGCACATCAATAGTTCATTTTATGCATGCTTATAGAGTTCAAATTACTTGTCTCTGGAGGCTTTATGAATTAATGCAATGGCTACTATAGAAATAAGAATATGAAATATTATTACCTAGGATTTTGAATGTGGATGTAGAACTTCCATTTTCTTTGGTTACTGCTTTAGGTGAGAATATTTCCAGCCAGCTGGGATGTTTTCTTGAAGAGTTTCATTATTATTCACTTTTATTATTATTGGAGACAATTAGATATTGATGGAAATTCTTCAAGCTATTACACAGACATTATTTTCACAGGCAGGTTTTGCTGTTTATCTGGACTAAGGGCTGAAGTAAGATCATATGTTCCCAAAAGCTGCTCAGCACTGCATTTTTGTTTCTGGATACATAATAAACTGAACTGTTATCTGAACTAAAACAATTAACTCGACTGAATGATTGTCCTACTGACTGTCGAATAAAAAAATTGGCTATATATGCCTATGATGTGTTGTCCTTTTAATATCCTCTGGCAATATCTGTTGTTGAAATTTCTTTTGATAATCCTTTGACAATGTGTTTTGGAAGATCGTTTAATTAGTAGCCATGCAAATATGTTGTTTTTTTTGTTTTTAATTAGTAGCCATGCAAACATGTTTTTTAATTCTTTAACCTTCATTTATTTATAATATTTAATATGCATATATATTATTTACATTCACATGCACATATATAATTTTATTCTAAAATCAAAACTAGTTTTAAGATTACCTTTTTTTCGTTAATTTAAATAAAGAGATTTATATTTTTAGACTTTTAAATTATATTTCAACTAATAATAATAATAAAACTCTTTAATTTCTTTTATGAACTCTTAGTTTTTTCTATAGGAAACCCCCCCTCCCCTCTTTTAATTAATTAATTGTAACTTTTATTTCAACAACACTTAGACTTTTAAATTTCCGTTTACAAAAACAAACTATATTTCATTTAATAAAGAAACCTGAGATTTTTATAACTTATTTATTGATTTGTTGATTCCTTACTTTAATAATTTTTTTAGATAAAATTATTTTATATATGTGCCAATATGGCCTTGGCACAATATATATATATATATATATATATATATTGTGAATATTCAGATATATATATATTGTGAATATTCAGATTAACGATCAAGGTATTTAAAAAAAAAAATAAAGAAGTTTATTGATCTTATTTGATTTTTCTTTTGCCTGATAGATAGATAATGGAAAATCTTGGAAATATTGATTTAAATTGATCACCATGGCAACCTAAAGCTTTTAAATAGAATTGTTTACTGTTGATTCTAGCTTTAAAATAATAAATTCACTATAATCAAACTCAGGAAAAACATATAGGTAAATAAATAAATTTTGAAAACAATTCAGTACAATATAAGTTTACTTGAATAGGATCGATATTATTTTACATATTTCATGTACATTAATGCAGTCACCATAGTAACATTATTACATATAATTCAATGTTTTTGTGTTATGTATATTTGTTTATAAATTAATTTAAAAAATATTATTATTAAATATATATATATATATGTAAATTATTAGTGTTTATAAAGTAAATAAAGGTTGTTATATCAATTTTGTATTTTGGTGTACAAATAATAGGAAAAATCTAATCGAATTTGGATTTAATTTCCATGTATCCATTTTCTCCAAACTTACATCGTACTTGAATACCAAGCGGGAAATTTTGTTCTGTTTTATCATTTGCTTTGAGCTTAATTCAAGTAATATTCAGTGGTTGTTATGATACCAGAATTCCAGAAAGAGGACACATAAATAGCAGCCAACAGACTATAAGAGAAGCTATCGTCTTTTTGTAATTGCCACGGATGGACCTATTTTCTGTGTTTTTACAAATAAAAATTTTTCAATATTTTTTTTTTTTCTGTTAAACCATAAAACATGAAAAAATAAGCTTAAATTATCTGCCCGTTCAATCTTTTGAAAGGCAGTTGCTAAGGATTTCCAAGGGAATGATAACAAAATGTAAAAAAAAAGGAAACCTATAAGAAAAAAATGCTTTATATAAAGTTCGGCTATTTTAGTTTTAAAAACAAAGATATTTCTGGTTTAAAGTTTGACGTATAACCACCATTGGATTTGGATAGATATCGTGTCATGAGCAAAGGAACACAGGATCAACTGGATTAATTCACATAAAAAAGGGGGCCTAATTAAATTGCACTCTCCTCTCTGGAAAAGAAAAAGGACTGTTAGTGAAGCATTGTAAAGTTTGAATTATTATTTCTGAGAAATAAACTTCTCTTTGCATCATAAAAAAACTGAGGATAAGTCAGTCAATGGACAAATAAATAGGAAAACGGACAGACTCTTATATATATGGTATGATTTTTTTATATATAAAATGTGTGCGTATTAATTTTTTTTACATGTATTTAAAAAGGATGATTTGTATTCTATTTAAATTATTTTTAAGAGTAATAGAATTTATTAAATGAAAATGATTGGAGAGATTTATTTATTAATTATTTGAACTTTTGTCTAAGTATATATTAACATAATCCGATGTTGTTGTTGTTTTATATATATATATGATTTGATGGTTGCATGTATAAAATTTAGTTAAAACATCGATTAGACAAGAGATTCAAATATATCATATTATTTCATATTCATTTATCGGTTATTATTTTGATAAACAAATAGACTTCGATCCCATCCTATTTCATATCTTTGGTATCTGTTATATAGAAATTTTTCAGTAAATTATCCAAAAGTCTCTCCATTCATTCATTCATTTTTTTTTTGTTGTTATTGTTCTCACAACACATTTAGAGATACACATAGTAATTTTATCATTTTTATTTAGTCAATCAATCTGAAATATAAAGTAATTTCCAATTTATTTTATAATTAATCTTGCCAATTTTCTTTTATATAATCAAATAAATTGAGTTAATTTAAATACCAAGACTACACTTAATTATTTTTTTATTATTTGGATTGCATAAGATGACGTAGCTATTTAAATGACAAGGTTCAAACTCAGCTTGGTAAGTGAGCTAGAATATAAGATATGGGTATGTTTTGCTTATTAGTATTTTATTTTATTCCCATATGAATTATATATATATATTATCATTTATCTTAGTTAATATTACAAAGTCAATCATTTCATGTTTGTCTGATTTCGTCATAAAAATCTAAATAGATCGTGCTTTATCGTTGGTTCAGAATAACTCGTCTTAGATATTTTTCTTAAACTTCTATAAAATGAAGAGAACAAACTTCATTGACCGGTTTAATTGAATATTGTTTTGATTTGTATAAATATCAATTATAATCATATATTTTAATTATTGCCAACCAATTCTATATTCAATTGTTTAAATATTCAAATAAATAATATTAATACTCATAGGTGAATAAACATCCAATAGAAACTTAATATCTCTTTTATGTAATGTGGTTGGACATTGTAGAGTTAGAAATGAGCTAATAGAGTGTTAATAATAAATTCCAGTGAAGTATTCTATTTTAACACATAAATGAAGCAATAATTAAGTATCACTTTATTGGAAGATATGAATAAATTATTTATATATTATTTTATAGCTTCTTACTAAACTAGACATAGATTAATTTGTTTAAACATTTAAGTGAGTGCATAAGTTTTCAAAGTGTCTTATAAAATGATATTAAAACTAGTTGATGTCAATAGAAATTATTAATTAAAGATCGGAGTAGAAAGAATTGTGTATCACTTATTGGCACGAGTGTTTATACTTTCTATTTAGCGTTTATTAAACTAGATATATATTTGAGTCAAGTATTATTTTGTTTTGATATTTAAATAGTGTCTATATGTAAAAATGTTTTGTAAAATACAATTATAGGTTTTAGAAGCTTATCCGTTAAGATAAAATGCAGCATCATTAAATAATGAAGTAGATTTAAATTACTACAATAATAATAGGTTAATAAAATATATATTGAAATCTGCTTTAGTTATCAATTGGATTTGATTTTCACTAGATTTCTAATCAAGTAGTAAGCCTAATCATATATTATTGTCTAGGGCAGGGGTGGGCAATTGTTTTGGCTCAAGGGCCACAGAGATTGGTGGAGGGCTGCATCAGGGGCCACTTTGTAAAAGCGAAGGTTAGCGGAGAACCACACCCTTTTTTCATGATGAAATAAACACACTGCTTTATTCCTTGTATTACCAAAAGAAATATTTGTTTGTCCATTCTTCATTAAACACATGACATTCATCACCGATTTTTCAGAGGGTTCATGGTTTCACTAAAATTGGAAATGTATATATTTGCTAATGCAAAGACAAAATTGAAATTAACTAGATCAACTGGAAAAGCCCTGCACATAGTATCTACACTGTGCATGTGTATTGATGTGACCATCCTAGTGGAAAATAATAGATGAATCTTCGGCTGTGCACAAGAAGGAAATCTCAGTTCAAGATGGATTTTCCTGATTGTCTTGGAGGGCCGCATAAAAACTCTTAGAGGGCTGCATGTGGCCCTTGGGCCACTATTTGCCCACCCCTGGTCTAGGGCAATAGTAGATGGTTTCATTGCTCAGTGCAGTGTACTTTGTAATGTGATGGATTTGTTGATGTCTGGAGCAGATAATCTCATTATTCTTTTGTTTCACATATCGCTTAAACAAATTAGACTTTAAGAGAGATCATTTGTGCTTTGTGATGGTTTATTACATAATGGCAACCCGATTGAGCTAGACTAGATTAATTTAAATTAGATTTTGGATTTTTTTATCAGATCAGATTGATCATTCTAACCATCACCTTAATTCATCAATTCAATCAGTTACAAAATGGCACCAACGTTTGGATGGAGCCTTCTTTCTTCAATTTAAATGGAATACAGCATTCAACAATTTCATCAGTTACAATATATATATGTATGTATGTATATATATATATAAAGATGAATCTAGTTATTTGTTAGTAAAAATTTAAAAGAACAAAATAAAATGAATACTTATTATGATAAAATTCTTTTTGACCTTCTAATATAAGTGATATACCTGAAGTTAATTTAAAATCAATAAATAAATAAAAATAATAATTTTAAATATTAAAATAATAATTATTATGCCAAAAGATATAAGTTTAAACTTAGGAAAACATAACTCTCTTACATTTTGATGTGTGAATAGATTACAAATTAACTTAAAATTATATAGTATTCATCAGATAAACAAACATTTCTATATAGATCAATAATAATGCCAAATATAACCAAATGACCTGAATGATAGTTTTTAAATAATATATTTCCAGAATTGGCATCATAGTTCTGATGTCTAATTCAAACTACAAGCCAATAATATGTCCTTGTTCCAGAGAAGGATACAATATATTCTTGAAAACTTTTATATATATATATATTGTAATGATATACATATGTGTTACATTATTTTAAAACTAAAATAAAAGGGCAAAATCTCAAATAAAATTGTTTATAAAAAAAACTAATAGCCAAAATTAAAAGAGTTATGATAACCTATATATTGTCACACAGATGGAAAACTTTAAAATTAACTTTAAAAAAAAAATTTGAAAGTATTTTTTTTTGTAAAAAAGTAAAGATGTAAAGATTAATATTTTTCATTTAAAAGCAATGAAAATAAAAATGTTAATTTGATTCAATATTTAAAAAAATCATGTTTTAATCTTAAAATGGAAATGACTATTTTATATATAAATATAAAGCAAACTGGCCCTTGGGGCACTTAAATAATAAAGGTCAGATAAGAGAAAGAAATTAAAGATTGACCAATGGAAGCACAAACCCACAGCATGAACCAAAAAAGAGACTCTAGGCTTGGTGATGTTTTGCTTGATAGATCCAGAAAAATGCTGATAAGAGGCTAATAAAAATAAAAAAGGCAAAATAATTGTTGTTTTAGAGGGACTATTAAGCTATATATGAGCTGTAGCTGTATTGCTGACTCATGATATAGGAGTCTTGCAAAAGATTTAATTTCCTGATAACCAGCTGATGCCTCATGATGACAGTTCCTGACCAAATGAATGGCAAGAAGGAGGATGGACAATCTATGTGGACAATCTATGAAAATGATCACTAATGTGGACTTTCTAATCTTCCAGAATCCAGAAAGTATAAATGCTTTTTTCTTATCTAATAAACATTTTCTAAATTTGCAATGAGTAACTGAAAATAAGAACTCTCATCTGATCTAAATAATTCAAAATCAATTATTAATACTTTTTCTGCATTTGTTTTAATTAATATTTCCATTTCTTTTTTTTTTGTTATGTGTTAATTAAAATGTATTAAATTTAAGTTGGGTGTAGTAGCTGCATAGATTCATTAACATTTAGTTGTTTTTTTTTATTTTCATAAGCTTAAAATATATAGATATCAGTAAATATGATATCTCATGCTGAGTGTCCAAATGTATTTATTCGTATATCTTTTAAGTTGTTGTTGTCAATGCAGCACCTTATGATGAGTGCCATTGGATTTACTTAATTGTAAATTTCCCTCAGCAATTTTCAATTAATAACTTTATATTTTAATCATTTAGGTTTATTTTAAGGGGTTTTAATTTCAGGCTATATGTCTCATAGTTAGGTCAATGCTGGTCGAGGGATATATGAGTGTTTATATCAATGTAATGTGAAGCATGTTTAGCATATGGGGCAATGTGCTCAACTGAATGCATGACCCAAAGTCATAGTCATTGCATTGCAATTACACAGATGTATTTTCTGTGACATTGATCCCTTTTAAAAAGCTCTATGGATAGGGACTATAAGTCAGCAGATAGACTGCTCTTTCCATATGTAGCATTTCTTTTTAATTGTTTTATATACATGATTCCTTCACCATACAGATGCACATTCCTGTACTGGACAAGGATCATGTCCTTCAAATAATATCATGTTGTCAGATTCACATTACTGTCAGCATGGTTTTATGCTAGCATATTCATATTGCATTGATTGAATCCATATATCTGGAAGCAGGCATTGGTTTGGCTACAAACTTTTAGTCTGAGATTGAATGATTGTTTTGAAAAGTTTTTAACTGAGAAATCTATGTCGCCTATCTATACTCAACATTCTAAAGTAAAATTTATTAAAATGTCTATCTGTGTACATTTCTTAAATAATAATCTCAATTTAAAAAATAATAATAACCAATCTAAAATAATAAATTTTATTCCTCAATTTTAAATATTTATATATGTGTGTTAATAAATGTTTTTTGTGTATTATTACTTGCAGTGGCTTATTTCATTTTTTTATTTTAATATTAAAAATATATTTTTAAGAAGTATTTATATATTAAATCTCTGCATCTCCTTGAACCAGTGGCATGGGATAACAGTCAATATATAAAATAAAATAAAATTTGGATCTTCAATTTGCATATCTGCCTACTATATAAATTTTTCCAGGTTCAAATGGCCTGGTGGTACAGTAAGACTCCAACTTCCAACTATCAGAACCACCCTGACTGTTATAATATATATCCAAATAATTCTTTCAAATAATAATTGTTTAGTTTATCTGACATTACACACTTAAGTACTAGTTTATATTCATGATGATATGAAGACATATCCTTTTATGAACAAACATTATTTCAAAATATTATGAATGAATAGGTGCTAGTTTTAGCTAGGATAATTATGATGGGAAATTAAACTGACTCATGTTTTTGGTAAAATTGATTGATCAATCAATCTTATGAAATTACACAGGCAGATAGATATAACTCTTGTACACCTTCTGACATTTGTATTCCATCTTTAAAATATAAATAATATCCATTTTAAAGGATACAAATATTTTTATGGTTTATAACATTATGAAGTAATTTTGATTATTTTTCCTTTTGTCATTTTCTCATAAAATTTCCTCAATATGCTGCCCAGTTTATGGGAAAATGATGTCGTTTCTTACCCCTCCATTTTGTTCAGTCGACTATATACTTTAAAGGAAATAAAAAGAAAATCATATAAAGAAATTTATATGTGCTTCTGTTTAAAACCAAAACAAGAAAGAGAATGAGTTCAAACTATTCTGTTCTATTTATAAGATGTTTTCATTGATATCAACGTAACTATAGCAATCCTTTATATTCACTCTTTAAGTGTTTTCCAGAAGTGTTTCATAAATAAAAAATCTTATTAACAATAAACAAATTAAAAAAATATCACATAACAAATATTACATATAATAAATATTTAGTCTTTAATATAGAAAAATATTACTTTTCATTCCAACATAAATTAAACAAATTACATTACATTTTCAATTTATTATGCTAGAAATATATTTTTATACATATTTTTTCAAAATATATATCATACAAATATAAAGGACAAATATATTTGAAATATTAAACATTTATTTGTATTGTTTATAATTTATTACAATAAATACAATAACAAAAATGAAAATATATAACAAAAAAATAATAATTTCTTTATTATTTACATATTCATTTTTCTTTTTAAAATGAATAAAGTCAATTTACAATCTTACAATAGTCATAGCAATGCAGTTTAAAGTTTCATGAGTTAACCCATCCACCATCCCAAAATCAAACAAGAAAAAATGAGAAAAAAAAAATTATGACTGACATCACATACTGAAATACATCTCATAACATATCTGTTTACCATACTCATGATCTGAGTTTCATTCAGAATAATATATTCTATATATTTTCTTAAATATTGTCTCATAATGAGCCCAGATAATGATTCAATGTTGTTTAGTAAATTGATCCACAGCTATTCTTAGCTCAAAACAATAAAAATTAAAACTATCTAAATTCTTAACACCAGAAGTTGGCCAATCTGGTGAACTCTTTTTTTTCCCCAAAATTTTTCTGTGAGAAAATATTGGAAAGGATTTTTTTGTCTTGGAACAGTTTATTTAACAGCTGGTTTGTTTGATATATTGGTAGATAAATAAGTGGAAGGATGGATGAATATGATAAATGTCTGGAGAATACAGATGGGTGGATAAAAAAAGATAGATAGAGAGATAAATAGATGAACAAGCATATCGATAAATAGATAAATAAATGGACAAATGAATAAACAAATATAGTCAGATAGGTAGATAGACTGATGGATTTATACATAAATAAATAGATAGACAGTATTAATGCATATAGATAGATAAATGAAGTTGGATTGACAGATGGATGAAAAACATACAGCCAGATAGATGGAGAAATATATAACAGATAGTTGAACAAACATACAGATCTATGGACATATAAATAAATAAAGAGAAATATAGATGGTTAGATAGACAAACATATAGAAAGATAGGTAGGAAGGTAAGTAGGTAGGCAGGCAGGGAGGCAGGCAGGCAGGTAGGTAGGTAGGTAGGTAGGTAGGTAGGTAGGTAGGTAGGTAGGTAGGTAGGTAGGTAGATAGATAGATAGATAGATAGATAGATAGATAGATAGATAGATAGATAGATAGATAGATAGATAGATAGATAGATAGATAGATAGATAGATAGATAGATAGATAGATAGATAGATAGATAGATAGATAGATAGATAGATAGATAGATAGATAGATAGATAGACAGACAGACAGACAGACAGACAGACAGACAGACAGACAGACAGACAGACAGACAGACAGACAGACAGACAGACAGACAGACAGACAGACAGACAGACAGACAGACAGACAGACAGACAGACAGACAGACAGACAGACAGACAGACAGACAGACAGACAGACAGATAGATAGATAGATAGATAGATAGATAGATAGATAGATAGATAGATAGATAGATAGATAGATAGATAGATAGATAGATAGATAGAGGAAAATATAAATAACTTTAACTTTCGATAAACATAATTTAACAACTCATTCATATAAAATAATTGTTTTAATATAACCTACACACATCAATTTGATACTAATAATCACGTATTAGTGTATTAAAGGCGTAATATTTAAAGATACTGTATAATTCCAAAGAAAATTATGTCCTAAGTACATTTTAAAGAATTTCCGGAATCTGCGTATTAAAAACTTGACTAAGCTTTTTACAATAATCACAAAAAGATAAGTAATTATCATAGAATAGAAAATAGATATTGCATAAATAAATAAAAAATCTGGATTTTTCGGAATTTCATTCCCCCCTCCCTCCCTGAAAGTAACAATCACTAATAACCTACTGTATTAGACATTTTGTTTAATTAAAATTATTTTTAAAAACGCCACAAAAAATAAATGAAAAGAAAATGCAATAACATTAATCTGAAACAAAATGAAAAAAAAATCAAATTAATTTTTGAGTTGGTTATTTTATTACGAGAATAAAATATATATTATCTTCTCTTTTTTTTATCATAATATATATTTTAAAAAATGTTAAAAATCTTCTCATCCCCACTTCCTGGAACAAAAAAATAATTTAACTGAACCAAAAAAAATATTGGCTTAGCGATCAGATCTTTATAGATAGCATATTGCGTATTGAATTAAAAACCCTTGCTATAGGCATTTTGAATTTTCAGCATTTGTCTCTTAATTAAGCAAACATCAGTTTTCACTTGTCAAGATACCGAGAAGTTTTTTTAAACATTTGTTCACTTTTAGAAGCAGAAGATTAATATATGCAAAGCTGCACACGCTTCTGAAATTTATGAAATAACAAAAGAAACATTGTAAAACAAAAATAGATTTTAAAGCTAATCAACTAACCTAAAGGCTAATATTTATAACAGTGGAATATCATTTACAAGCAATTAAACTTTTTTTTCTAACATTAAAACCTCATTAAACAAAGTTATTTTTCAAACTTGATGTAAATAAATTAATAATTTGTTAAAATGTTTAATTCATAAACAATAGTATTTCTATACCCATAGGCATAGTAGTTACAGCATCAGCCTGATATGTCTATATTTATTATATAAAATTCAAATTAGCAATGGAAATAGGAAACTTAATTTAAATAGCAAATCATTTAAATGCTATATTTGCAATGTACAGGATCTTCGAATTAATTCCAGCCAGGCATTTCCAACCCTCAAACCCCCTTTGAATTCTGAGAAATAACGCCACTTTATTATGTTGTTGTTTGTTTGTTTTTACATGCAAGCTAAAAATTGTTTTTCAGTAGCCGATTGATAGCCAGCTTAGCTAACTATCTAATTTATTTACAAAATTACTACCTACCCATTTTAACTTGTCAATTTAAGGGGGGGGGGTGAAAATCTTATTAAACTGCAACTCTTATTTACTTCTATAGTATTCTTAACATTTAACTTATAGATATAAGCATTCAAATATAATGAGAATTTCATTTAATATTCTAGATAAAATTTCAGCTATTGTGTATCCAGGTAACAATCAATTAAAACTGGTAAACCATGAATTTGGACAAGCACATCAACAATACAAAGATCAGGATTTTAACACTAGACAGGCCCAATATGGTCTATGCTATGGACTGCAGCCAAACCAAAAAAACATGTCCGTATGTGTATTGTGGTGAGAATGGGCCAGGTCTTTGGCTGGGGTGCCTCTACTCTCATTAATGTGAGAAAAATCTGGGACTAGGCCTGAAGTATTTAGTTTATCTGTCTTTTATGGTCATGATGCTAAACACAATCATGGCTGTGATCCAAGCATTGTTAAAGATATGTGCAAAGAGAAAAACAATCCCAAACATAAACTAAAAAAGGTAGGGTTTATTATACAAAATGAATATATAATGAATCGAAAAACTGATAACATTCAAGTCAGCAAAAAATTTATATTCTCCACAGACTGACTGTAAATATGATCTGAAAGTATTGAAAGTATACTAAGTACAATAAATATTAAATTTTATATTTAAACTCTGTATGACTATTTTTTCACATTAATATTTAAAATGGCAGAATATGGAAATGTAATTATATATATATAGATTATTTTCAACACTATTGATTCCATGAATATATCCATTTATATAAGTTCACATATTATTTTTTCTTTTAAAATTTATTTTTTTATTGACAAAAATTATTCTTCTCATATCTTCTCCCAATCTTTCAGGATATGACAAGTTTTAAAAGAAAAAGTATTTTATGAAGTTATATGGTTCAAATTTAAAAAGATAAAAGAATGTTAATTTATATAATAGAAATAAAATTATCAGTTCATTATCTGCTTAGATTGTCTCCAAATTAAATCCAGTTTTTTTCAATCCACAGCTTCTCTTCTATACAGATTTTTTTCTTTATTTCACCTATGATGATTTTTTTGTAAATCTTTCAATCTTTTGTAATCCATTTAACTCAATTGTCTATCTATTGTTATCTTTTTTAACAATATGTTCTTTTCATTTTTATTCCAGTTTCTTAATTCTTTTAATAATGTCATTACTACTTTATATTCTCTTATTCACCTATTTCACTTTACATTTCTTCTTGTTAATTCCAATATGAATTTTTTCCATAGTTCATTATGTAGTTTGCAGTCTGTGTATTGCCTTTCTATTAACTGTCCAAGTCTCAACAGTACAATTAAGTAGTGATAAAACTTTTTTTTTCAAATATCTAAATATATTTCATTTTCATAATGTTACTTCTATCATAAACATGTGTTGTAAGCTGAATTCTGTAATTATTTTTTTATTACATTTGTATTTAAATTAAAATTCTATCAAGTTAATTACTTTTGATTCTTTATTTTCAATCTTATTTTACTTTAATCCTCAATGGCTACAAGCAGTATGTAATATGGCTAAAAATATTCATATGCACTTAATTGCACAGAATTTTAAAAATTGGACAGGTGTCCATCTTAGTACCTTTTTAGGTGTACCTGTATTTGGCAAAAAAAACAATTAGCTCCTACTTGGTGTTAACTAATACTTCTCTTTATCCATGGAAATCATTTTGCTTTATATATATATATATATATATATATATATTGTTAACATTAATATATAATATATATATATATATATATATATATATATATATTAATGTTAACAATGAGCACTAAATGTAATGAATTAAATATTAAAACTATACCAAAAACAGTTTCTAATTCAAAAACTATGAACAGCAGATATCAGCTGCTTTTGTCATGTAACCAGCCTTCATGAAAGATTATGTTTAGACTGTATTTC
>JAQFVV010006209.1:14641084-14786084 GCA_028023455.1 Epiperipatus broadwayi | reverse complement strand
TATATATATAAATATAAGTTATTTTAACAGTTAAATATAAAAAGGGAAAAAATTTAAATCTATTTGAGTCAAGATTATAAATATTAAGCAGAGAACAATTACTATCAATTTTAATTTCAGTTATAGTTTTTTTTTCACTTTTGAAGCCTTTTCACTCTAAATAAAATAGATCTTATCCAGACTTTCAGAATTCTTATTTTATCATTAATTGACTATAAATAGATTGAACACTTTTTTGAATAATGGATCTGTAGAACAATTATGATCAACAAAAGTTTAATGTTTCATCGATTGTATTTTCTTGAGTTCTTCTCCATCAATAACAGGGAGTTTATGGTATAAATGTAATGTGTGTTCATATATTTACAAAATTAGGTCAAAAATGACAGCATTGCATGTTCTTATTTTACAAACTGTTAGAATGGGAAGGTACAACATACAGTTAACATTTTAATTTTATCTTGGACTGTTTCCATCACCCAATATGAGTATTGAATGTCTTTTAAAAAATTTAACTTTATTTAAATATTCCAAATACATTCAACTGTTAGTAATAGCACATCAAACAGGTTAGTGTATGCACAATGTTCCAAGAGATATTATTCTCCCCTCTTCTTCAGGTGTTGCTGGCTGACCAGTGATAGTACTAGCATGGGATTCAAACCTGGATCTTTAGATTCTTGAATATGAGGTCCTGTCAAAGGCAATAATCAGTAGAAATTTCATATATTTATCTATGAGGTTCCTCTTTATTTCTTTACTTTTTCTAAGAGCAAAGTTTATTAGTGGTTTCTATACATTATGTATATTATCTTGGCTTATGGGATTGTTTTTTATTGTCATGTGAGCAGCTTCTTTAAATTTTCTTCTTTGCCCATTTTCTTCACTATTAAATATTTTTGTATTTTCCCAATTGAACAGATGTTCATTGACACATACATGATCTGCTACCTTAGATTTTTCTGTTTTCTCTTTTTTAATCATCAGTTTGTGTTCTTGAAAGCACTTTTCAATGGGACAAGTGGTTTTACCAATAGATGTAGTTTTTTTTAGCATTTCAAGAATGGCTTTGCAGATGTTAGAATTTCTCAAATGGTGATATGATTCTAGAAAGCTGTTCAGATGTTATACTGACTGCAGATTTTTCTCACTTTGTCTGCTATTTTTGGAATGTATGTGCACATTACAGTATCAATAATTGTTTTTTTCTCTTTTAATAGTTCTTTTTGTTGTTTATTTAATATTATCTTAATAATAGCTGATGGATAACCATTTTTCATAACAGTTTGCTCTTAATGGATCTTTTCTTTTTCCAAATCATTGATTGCTGAACAAACTTCTTTTGCTTTGTTTCATAGTGATAGCATAATTCCATGTTTTGTGTTTCTGGTGTGGTAGGTATTTTCCTATATGTGTGAATTTTCAGTAAACTGTAGTTTTGATTTTGCCATGACAGAGTAGAATGCCAATTTTTGTTCCTGTTCTGATTCTATTGTGAATTTAATTAAAAGGGATATGTTGTAGATGTGTTTCCAAAAAGTTTCCAGCAGTGATTCACCATGTGGCCATATAACAAATGTATCATTTACATAATGGAGTCAACTTTTATGTGAATATGAAGTAGTTTTTATGGCTGTAGTTTCAAGTCTTCCATGTAAATATTGCTAATCAGGAGTGACAATGGTGAGCCCATAGCCATTTCTTGATTTTGTTGGAAGACTTCCATGTTATATTGAAAGTAGGTTGCTTTTAAGCAGAATGTCAATAGTTCCATTATACTATCATTAGGAAGAGCTGTTCTGGTTTAAACTATTATCATCATTTAATCTTTTTCTTACAATAGACAAAGCTCTTCACATGGTACATTAGTGAATAAACTTTCCATATCAAAGCTATAAGTCAGTTTTTTTTTTCAATTTTTATGTTCTTGATGAATTCTGAAAAGTCTAGAATCCCTGACAAAGTGGTCTTGTATGTCAAAAGACTTAGAACTTTGGGAAAAAAATTTGATAAATTTTGGAAAAATTAATTTCTAGAACTAACAGTAGGTCTTAATGGAACATGATCACTCTGGATTTTAAGTAGATCATAAAGATGAGGAATTTTGCTTAAATATATTATTTTACTTTTTTCTGAATCAGTGAAGTACCTGCATGCTTTCTAAGTAATGCTTGTAACTTTGTTTCCATACTTGGTATTGGATTTTTGGCACTTTTCTATATTGGTTGGCTGTGAGGATTTCTTGTATTTTGTTGTTATAATCAGTTGTATCCATCACAACAATTGCATTGCCTTTCTCAGCAGAGAAAATAATTATAGATTTATCTACTTTGAGAGACTTAATTGCTTTTCCCTTACCATAGCATATGTTTGACTTCAATTTTTGTTGCTTGTTAAGTGTTTTTTTTTTATTCTCCAGCATAATTCTGCTTCTTCTAAAGGAAATTTTTGAATGATTTCCTCAGTGACTGTCATTATATCTAATAAAGAGTTATTAGATGGTGTTATAGCAAAGTTTAATCCTCTTTCAAGAACAGAAATTTCAGTATCTGTTAGATGTTTAGAACTGAGATTTTTAACAGATGAAGTTGGTACACGCTTGGTACATTATGATTTTTAATATGCCCATGTGGGTTAGCAAGTTTCTTATTTTGGCATTCTTTTATTTTTCCATGTAATGTAAAATATGATTTTCTTACTACTTAAGAAACTTTCATGAAGTCTTCATCAGTAAGTTTATTTTTAGAAAACATTCTACATTATTAGTGGAATAGAAAACCTTTGAGCATTTATTCTTTCTCTTAACAGAGAAAAAACAATTAATGGTAATGAGTGTACCCATACATTCCAAAATGGAAGACAAACTGAAAACAATCTGTAATCAGTATAACATCAGAACAGCTTTCTAGATCCATACCACACTATGAGGACTTCTAATATTTACAAAGCCTAAACTTGAAATGCTAAAAAGAAAAAACTGCATCTGTAAAATATCATGTGAATGTGGAATAACATATATTGATAAAACAGTCATCCTATTCAAAAGCACTTGCAAGTAGACAAACTGATGGTTAGAAGAGAGAAAATAGATGTATTAAAGGTATCAGACCATGTACGTGCCAATGAACATATGTTCAATTGGGAAAATACAAAAATATTGGATAAAAAAGAAATGGTACAAAGAAGAAAATGTAAAGAAGCTGCTCACACGACAATGGAAAACAATCCCATAAACCTATCTAGTGTGATAATACATAATGTATGGAAACCACTAATCAACTTTGCTCTTAGGAAAAAGTGGAGAAATCAGGATAAACTTCATAGATAAATTTATGAAATTTCTACTGACTATTGCCTTGGTTAGATGACTCAGTTGGTTAGAGTGTGGTGTTAAAATTCAATACTCAAGAATCTAAGAGTCCAGGTTTGAATCTTATGTTAGTACTGCCACTGGTCAGGTTAGCAACCCCTGAAGAAGAGGGGAGAATAATAGCTCTCGAAACATTGTGCATATTCTAACCTGTTTAATGTGCTATAACTAACAATTGAATGTATTTAGAATATTTAAATAAAGTTAAATTTTTCTAAAGACATTGCATATTCATATTAGATGATGGAAATAGTCCAATATGAAAATACAACTAAAACACCATCATCACAAACCTTCAGAAAAACAATATGGTTAACATATTTCTAAAAGTACCACATAGTTCCAGGTTTTAATGACCAGTGTACTAGTAAGAGATTTTATTTCAGCATGGTAAGACTCTGATTTAGTCTGCTTTTTTATATTAGGTAATATTTTCTTCATGAGTTAGTAGCTTCTTAATAACTAAGAAGTGCTGTTCTGACTAGCTTCACTTTCTAGAATGCCAATAACAGTTTTTGAGATAAGCCACAAGTCGATTCAAGTTCGCTTTTCTTTCTTTCCTGTGCTTTGTCTGCATTGATGCTACAGCTACATTTTTTTTAAAGAAAAACTTTTTTCTGGTGTCTGTTACCCCAATCATATCTCGATGCTAGCAATCATAAAACTCAACAATTTGAGTACTTTCATTGTCATCAACTAACTAGTTTTAACAAATTATGCATTTTTAATACCCAAAATAACATTTTACTATTTTTATAAAAAACACATCTTTAGTTTTTCCTAATTACATTTATTCTTATTAGTATTTTTTTCCAAATATAACGTTTTTCTTTTTTTTTTTATACATACAAAAATGCTAGATAAGAAATAAATGCTTTTAAATTATTGTAATTAAATAGGTTATCTTTTTTTTTTTTTTTTTTTGCTTAGCAAAGTACAAGAATTTAATTAATTAATTCTTTCTCTTTTTTTCCTTTTAAATATATATATACTTTGACAAAAAGATAAGAAAAAAGAAATAGAATTGTAATGTTCTAAATAAAAATAATAATTCTGACTTGGATAATTTTGTTTGTTATCTTAACCCTTAAGAAATTATGATTTAAATAAAATGTTTGAATTGTCCATCTAATGATTTTTAAGACAGTTTTATTTATATGTTGTTATCTTTCTCCTAAGATTAGATTTCATAAATCCTTTTAAATGGTTTGGGATCATCAATAATAAGATAATTAACCGTGTTGAGCTCATTTAACCTTTATAAAACTGAATTTAATTTTATTATTTCTTTCTCCTTTACTTTATATATATGTATTATAATGTGGCTCTACAACTTGTATGGTCAGACTATTTTATTTTTAACGAAGCCTGAACTAGTACAATATAGATTACTATTTTACCTTTGTTGTCGGATATTCAAAGCTTCTGGTAAAACCCAAGAGATTAAATAGTTGCAATGTTATTATAGCATGATAAATCTGATGTATTATAATAGATAACAGAATATAATTTTTAAGTTTATATGTAAAATATAATTTGGAATATATACGATAAAACTTTATTATCTCTAACAATTCAAAACAAAACAACACTCTCCATATAGTAGTGCCATCTTGTGCTAACAAGAGCAATCAATGGATGCCAGAAGGCTTGTGCATAAAATCCCTATCTAGTGCCTACTCATCCAATATTCCCAGACTAGTTTCTGGCTTGTGGCCTTCATCAGTGAGGAGCCTTGTATCTGAGAGCACTGCACCTAGATCTTAGGATCCAATGCAACCCTCCAGCACCCACCTTTTAACTCTATTTAACTACAAAACTATGAGAATGAAATTGAAAACACTATTAATATTTTCAATCCAAGCTCAATAGCTTATATAGTCATATGGGTCTGGCATCCATTGATTGCTCTTGTTAGCACAAGATGGCACTACTATATGGAGAGTGTTGTTTTGTTTTGAATTGTTTAATAACAATTATTGTGCTAGTATGAGATAGTGGTCATGTGATGTTTATTATCTCTACATATAATAAATTGTGCTGAAGTATTTGCACACATTGACCAGAAAATGCATTTGGCTAAAATAATAATACTGCATTTAATGATTACATTTTTCTTTGTCAATGCACATAAATATTTGAGCATCACTTACAGCATATTTAATATACCCCATATCTATATTATGATAGCCACACTCCCTCTTTAATTAAAGAATGCTGAAAATTTAGCACTATACTGAAAAGAAAATCTTCAATTGTTATGTGCAGTTATTTAATATATATATATATAAACATTCAAGCTAATTTAAATAAGAAATGTGAAACTAAGAAAGCAAAGATATTTGTATTGTGCATATGTAGTCAATAATTTGCAGTAGCGATGAAGATGAAGAGCCAAAGAACCAAGAAGAGCAAAAAGTTATGTTCTCACTTCTCTCTACACACACTTGTAATCTTATGATACCCTATAAGAAAGCAAATTATTATACCATAATGAAAATTATTTTTAATAATTAACAATTGCTTTAAGATAAACCAAAGAAAAATTTTTATCATTTATAAATACTCCATTATATAGTTATTATCAATTAATATATGATCTCCTGTTTCATAAGATATTAGAAGACATACCATCTCATGTAAAGATGAGAAAATAACCTTATCTTCTGAATGGTTTTTTCATTCTACAATGCTATACATGTATTGCTATGGTAACTAAACTTCTATTTTAATCAACAACCGAAAAGTTAAAATAAAACATGAATACCAGGCTTACAGTTTTTGAGGATCATATTACTAGGTATTTTTTCTCATGTGTCATAGCATCAGCCAGGAAGCAAACCCACTAACCCGTGACAACTAATTGTAAAGTAGCTGATGCTGATCTCTCGAACACCAATGCTTCACTATTACTAGGTTTTAATTCTCAAATTTCACATTTACACAGGAATCAGATTTTTATATTTATAAAAATATTTTCATTTATATAAAAATATCATAGAAACTTAGTTTTTTAATTATGAACATTGTGATTTATATATATATTCTTGTTGCATATTAAATACTTTGGACTGGCTTGGATATATATTAAGACAAGTCAAGAAGAGAGTGGAACCGCTCTTTTCTTATTAAAATTCTCTGTCCCAGTGCTTAGGATTTGATTGGCTGGTTGTAGTCATAAGCGCTTGAGAGATTTGCACTCTCTCAATTATTTCAATATCGACTGCGCTTTATAAAAAAAAAAATAATATTAAATACTAATATAATTAATTCAATATTATCTAATAAATTTATAATAAAAACGTTAATTATAATTTTTATCTGATTAAAAATTAACTTCCTGCAGACTAATATCTTTGAAAGCCCATGCTGCATTATAAACTGTTACCTATTTAAGAGCAAATATTTATTAAAATATTCTTTGATATTACTCAGTAGTTAGTAAGAAGTTCGAGAACCGGAAGTGACAGAGCTGCATGCGACCCATGAACCTTGAACTTCCGATTCTACAACTCTATCACTGAACTAGTTATTAAATTTAAAAAAAATTAAAAATTATTAAAGAAAATATAAAAAAAATTAATTTTAATTTTTTAATTTATCTTGCTTACCTATAAACACTTTTTTCTAATGTTTTGAGCAAAATACACATGCTTGCAATGCGTGTTAAAAA
This sequence comes from Epiperipatus broadwayi, assembly GCA_028023455.1. Lineage (NCBI taxonomy): Eukaryota > Metazoa > Onychophora > Udeonychophora > Euonychophora > Peripatidae > Epiperipatus > Epiperipatus broadwayi. The sequence goes on along the minus strand of JAQFVV010006209.1, from coordinate 14,779,041 downwards.
AATTAAATTAAAAAAAAAAAATTAATAATTTTTCACTTAATATTTTTTTCAATCATGAATAAATAAATATATATATTAAAATAGGTAAAAAGGTAGACATCATTAAAAATCATTACATCATATAATAAAGTAAAGATTTGATAAATGATTTAATTTAAGTAAAGTATTTTCTAAGTTATTTCTAAACAGTCTACCATAGATCTTTTTTTATAATTATCAAGCAAATCGTTTTTCATTTCAAAAGTAGATTTTTTGTAAGAATTACTATTTTATTCTTTAATAAGTAGTTAATAATTTCTCCTAACCTATCAATTATCAAGTCCAATTTTCCAAACTATCTTCATTTAAGTCTAATTTTTGGAAACTTCAGTCTAGAGTTAACTCCTTTTTTTCTACTTTTTATTTCAAACTTTTTTTTTACATACAATTTTGTTAACTGAGTAATTTTCATTTTATTTTAGAACATAACGTCTACTTTCTGCAACTATAACTTAAATCAGATATCAACTCAGTCTTATAAAAAAACTATTTTTAACCAAAAACAGGTTTATTCAACTATGTATTCAACAAAAAAAATAGCAAAAACTTACTCCTCCAGAGAGGAATGTCCAACATTAACAAGATTCCATGTGCAATTCACCACAAAGTGAGGAACTAACTTCAAATCTCTTTCTTCGATTTCTTTTAATTTTTGTAGAAAAATTAATTTTTGATCAGGCAAAACTGGTTTGAAGATTAGAATGCATCTGACAAACCATAAACAAAAAGTAATGAAAGTGGCATTTCTTATAGTTACAAAATCCCCAGAGGCAATACCTTCTATGAGTGTGTTGATAATTGGATATTTTGGTATATAAATTTGATTAATCAATATTCTACAGTCCTGAAGAAATGAACAATGGTTGAAAATGTGAAATATGGTATCATCCTCCCTATGGCAGAATGAGCACACAGGATCCAAAGATGAAAAACCTCTGTACATCACAAGAAAATGTCTTGTGGGAAGGGCATTGATATTTAACTTTAGAAGGAAGTCCAAATATTTTGGCTCTAGATTCCATCTTTTATATTTCTTTATAATGTCAAAGTTTGTACAGGTAAGAATGTTAGGATCTGGGATAATTGGTGAAAACAAAAGAAGATAGGCATCCCAATAATGAAGTTTCATTGGTTTTATTTGAGTTAAAGGTGTGAGAATTTTTGCAATGTCAATTAAGACTTGTATCAGCCAACCATCATTAATTGGAGGTGGTGTATCTGTAGGATGAATATATAAAAAAGGTGAGTCATCAGGAAAAATCCAATTAAGTCTTATAATGAGGTTATTTGATTTCTGTAGATAAAGAACCTGAAGTGAGTGCATTGACAAACCATTAAGTTTTGTTGGTCTCTGAACTCTTCTTAAGCTAATAGCAACAGTTTTACCCTTCCAAAAAAAAAAAAAAACAGCATAATTTTAAAAAAAATAATTTTAAGTTTACCACATTTATTCATGAACTATATTTATGAATCTTGAAATAGAATAAAGTAAATTCTTTGTATAAATATAACTCTATATGGTACTATTTAATATAGAGAGTGAAATATAGTTTTTGAGATGTAGTCTTAAAAAGATTGAAAAAATAAAGTGGAAATAAGTTTTAAAATATTGAGATATACTGAGATGTGTTATTTAAAAACTACATTTACAAAAATTAAAAACAAATCCTGAAACTTTCCCAGAAATATGATTATATTAATTAAAATTGTAAATAGTTAAATGTTTTAAAAAGGGATGTGGGAGAAAAAATAGTAAATGATGCAACGTATGATATCAGAATTAAACATTTGATGAATAGAGCAAGAGATAGAAAAACTATATGCATGTAAATATTTGTTTACCTACACTTAAAAATATGTCACATATATAACATGATTATTCATATTTATATTTCACATTAAACATTGAAACTGACACTAGTTTTTTAGAAATAGTATAGTCCATCAAGTAAGAAAAAAACATCTTTCACTGATGCTTTTAGTTTACTATTTCTTTTTAATTCCCGTTTTAAATAACTGAAAAATCTATGTTACAAATACATAAAATACTTTTTCCATTACAATTTATATCTATATCCATATTTTTGTACCTGATATATATATAGTATATTTTGTTATTAATATATATATATATTTGTTTGTGTTACCCCTAGGTTTACGAATTATATTTCTAAAACAGCTATAATCATGGCAACCACATGTGCATGTATATAAGTCACATATACATAAATAGAAATCCATACATTTTTACTTATCGAAATGATTATTTTCCATTTATATATAATTAAAGCTATATTATCTTTTGATGAGCATGTTGTATCTTTATATGAAATAGACCCTGGGCATATTGCTAGTTGAAACTGCAAATATAAAATGTCAAATCAACTTCCCTCTTCCCCCTAAAAAAACATTATGTTTTTTCATTATCTCTTGGCTGTGCTGTTTGAAGTTTAGACTTTATCTTTATTCATAAGGTAGCATTGCTGAAAAAACATAATGTTAGGGGGGGGTTGACATTTTATATTTAATATATGAATCGTAAAATTAAGTGAAAAAAATTTATAATCTGAATAATATTTATGAGACTAAATATATACTAATGTGCAGCACATAATCACAAATACTAAAATGTATTGTAGTTATCATTGAACATATTAAGGCATGGGTAGTATAACATCAATTAACATTATATATATATATATATATATATATTCCGTTCATTCATCATTTACCTTTTTTGGTCCCCTAATCAATACAATAGAAATTCATATTATTTTTTCCATTACATCATTTTTAAAGTATCATTTTGTTGCATCAAATTATGGTCCCAACTTAATTTTATTTATTTTGCATAGATAGTTTTTTTTAATTTGAAATGGATCTAAATGCTATAACTGCCGCACATTATTATTAGTTCGCTCATTAGTGAATAATGTTCCAATAATTAAAATTTTACAAAATTTATTTTTAAGCAATAAACAAAAATTCTATAAGGAATACTCATATAATTTTATCCAAAAAATAATAATTTCATTGCTAATAAACTATTTTAAATAATTTTTCTTAAGTTTAAGATTTTATGTAGAAATAAAGAAAAATCTTAGTAAACAATAATTAAAATTTATTTCCAATCCTCATTCTTTTTGATCTTAAATTAGCATGCAAAAATTTTATCTGATTAAATCAGCCACTGCTTGTAATTGAGTCAATAAGAAGAATTTAAAAAGGTATTACTGTAGTTAGTTTTGATTTGGTTAAACCCCATATTTTAGACTGAATCAAATGTCAGTAAAAACTTTTTAAATAATTGTTAAAAAATACTGTATTTGTATCTAATCACTAAAATTAATAATAACTTCATTCCTTTAAACATGTAATCAATGTGATGTATAAAATTATAAATATATGATTCAAATATATGTAAATATCACACCTCATTAATTATGTAGAGGAATGTCTAGTATACATAGCCTGGAGGAATGAGATTTCAAATCAAGCAAGGATTACATTATAAATTAGCTTTTAAATTGATTGATATTTTAATTAACAAAGCAGAGATCTATCAGTTTAAAACTTTGTCAATAAAGATTCAAACTATGAAATATGTAAAGTTTAGAAATCACAGTGATAAAAATATATGTATCAATCAATTTAAAAATCTAACTTATATTTGTTGGTTGATTTTAAAACTCATTCTTCTAGTCTAAATGTTTCAGATGTTCCTCTACATGTACAATAATGTATAATAAAAGACAGCTGAACTTTTATTACTAAAAACTATTGTCTTAAGATGTGATCAGATGGCATATAAACTAACAATAGTAACAGTTGCTAATTTGAACCTTTTATATATATTATAATGTTTTTCGTCTTGCTAGGCCTCTACATGCAATATAAACTGCGCGCGAGTTGATCAAGTTATGCCAAAAAGAAGAAAATTTGTATTTCTATTTCTAAAAAAACATAACTATATTTCCTGATCAACTCAGCCTAGAATTGTTATTAATTGTGCTATTGACGAAATCAGCTTTTAATTTATTTGTTCTGGGCATGAGGATCCATAAGAATCCGCTGAAATCTGTTGCCAGCATGTCTTGCAAGTTGTAAATAAAAAAAAGAAAAGATATTTTTTTAAAATTATCAGTATTAGATTTTTAGAATCGGTAATTCTACCGTAAACTAGAATTATTCTTCAAATATCACTATTCCTGGAACTTATAACATATTGGCAAAGGTAAATTACATTTTTAAATTCTATTAAACTACTAATAAATTTAATAATAAACACTAATAAATATTATTAATAACATACAAATGAAAAAGGTTGACAAAACGAAAATCTCTTTTATTCTAACAAACTAAAATATTTTTTTAAGTTAAATAATTAAATAACGTTGGACAGTACACACACGCTAATCCAGATAATGAATCAATTAACAAAACAGTTACATTAAATAATTAAAGTAATTTAATAATGTTCCTAGATCTTGTATAAAGTTCTTTATAAGAAAGTCTTTTGAATATGAAAATTAAAGTCCATATCAGGATTGTAGTCTAAGCTTATATAAATAATTGTTTGCAAACTTTTAAGTCACTATCAGGAAAATTTACTCTTAACTTAACGGTAAGTTCATGTAGGTTTATGGGATCCCAGATCATAAGAATTTCCATTGGTCTCTTCTGCCAGTGTCTTCCATTATTGTTTCATTCTATAGCTGGAGAAAAGGCATGGTTGTAGTAACCCTTTTATTGCAAAAAGCGGTCTTCACAAGACCCGTTTCCATGCTTGCATGACAGCTTGGTACAGCAAGTGGCATAACTGTGCAGAAGTATATTTCTTGCCACAGGTTATGCTCACGGAAACCTCCAACTTTCAGAGATGTAACTAGAAGTTAAAGAGAAGACCTAGATCGAAGTTGTCCTCTTCTTTTTATACCTCAATCCAGTTTATGAAACTTCTGCACATCCTTTTGTCCTGTTATCAGCATATAAGATAATAATCTTGTACACTCTGTCTTAAATTTAAGTTACAAAGTCTTTATTTTTTTAGCATAATTCTGCCATCTTTAATTAGCTAAAATATTTTTCTTTTAGCTTATACTTTTGGAATTCTTTTAATTTATCTGGATTAGTAATCTGCATGTCATTTATTCTTTCCAATTTTTATTTCCAATTAGATAAAAAAAAAAATAAAAACGACAATTTTAACTTTCATTGTACATTTTAACAAAAATTATACTAATCCAAAAAAAAATCTAAATTTACTTTTTTTTAGCTTTTACCAAATGCCAGTACGTAAATTTGTACCATATATAAATAAATGGTAATTATCCAAATTATATATTAAGATAGATTGATATAATCGAGTCTCATCTCCTGTACCAAATATAGTGTGGGTAATATATTTTAACTAGAGATATTAAAATTGTGATATCAAAAAAATAAAATAAAGTTTATATGAATGAATACCTAAAATATGTGCTTTAATTGCATATGGATCAGCCATGATTAGTTTTTATTATTATAGTTTAAATTTAAAATTTATTGTTTTATTAAATCTATTTTAAAGGTTATAGAATTTTGCTCCTAAAATGGGTGATTATTGTTCATTATTAATAATTAAGTACATTATAATTAATAGAAATATTAGCATCAAAATGCTTATAAAAGTATGTTTATATAAATCAATACATGTATATACGTAAACTTTGGATAGATGTATTTATCCAACTGCTAATCCAGTCCAAATCTAAATTTATGAATCAATTAGGAAATTTCTCAATTTTTAAAAAAATATTGCTATAAATAAAATCACCATAAAAAAGTAATATAGTATTTAGATAAACTTAAAATAAATAATTCTGAAAATAGTAAGAAAAAAAATAGGGTTCAGAAGGAATTATTATGGTTTGCTTTATATGTACATTCTATATAAAGTTTGTACTTCCAGAAAATAGTACACTTCAATGTCAAAATATTAATTTCCTGCCATATGAGTTTAAAAAAATAACTTTGTAAAAATTAAATGGTAAAAACAAATTATTGTTGATATATTTTATGTTGGTGTTTTGTCTTTTGCAATTGATAAACACTATTGAATAAAATGCAACCCTTAGAAATTTTGTTAAACAAATTGCAATCACTCAATGAGATATGATGTAACCATTTGTTACATGTACCAATATGGAAGCGATAAAAGAGGAAGAAACACTTTCATTCAATGGTCATTTAATTCTAGTAATTCATTTTTAACTTTTAATAGTTTTCATTTATTATTACTTACCATGCTGCAATTTAATGGATAAGCCTTACTATGGAAAAACTTTATCAGAGTGTTATAACATTAAGTGTCAGGGACCAGGATTTACAACCAGTAGGTTATAAAAAGGATACACTAACCCATACGTTTTTGCAACAACACAAAACAAATTTTCCCACCTTTAATGTATACATCATGAATTTCTAAGTGCAAGTATAAATTGGACTGTGAGATGTACTCCTAAGATTAAAAATCTTGTTTTAAAATAGATGTTAATAAAGCCGTACTTTTTGTCTTTAAATTTCTTAATTTTTTATCGCTATTGGAAGTGTTATAAATATCACTTTAAACTGTAAGATAAAATATTTGATAAAATATCATTCTTAATGTATGTTGCTAATTTTTGCTTGAATCATTACTGAAATTATTGTACCCTGAACTGTTAGTTCTAATGTAAATACTATTTTAAATACCTGAAAACCATTAAAGATAATTAAATAAATCAACTATGAACTGTAATTTTCTACTGAAGAAATGGATGATCAAATATCAAACTTCAATGCTTCTCTAATACCAATAAATGTGTGATAATATACATATATGTAAAATATTTTAAAATACTTGTTGTTATTGCTTTGTTTATGTACAGGCTTAAATAGTACATCTTAAATGCTTAAATATTTTATAGGCAAAAGGTATTACTAATACCATTATGCTATGAAATATTTTTCCCCTTTAATAATATTTTTCTCATATTCTTTTAGTATTTTTAAGGCTTATTTAATATATATTATTTTCTCTTGTATAACTATATGTCTAGGTATTGAAATGTGGAGCTATTTATTTACTTATTCTTGATTGTTTTCCTTTCAATATATCATTGCCACTTAGTGATATGTAATAGTCACAAATAAATTATTTTAATTATAGAATTAATAAACTAAACACCAAATAAAGTAAATTTGACTCCTATGCTAGTATTTGTCACACTTGAAGAAGAACAGAGAATAATACTATTCAAAACATTGCATAATCTATTACTAACTTGTGTCATCTACTATCTTGTGTTATTACTGACAGTTGTTAAATATAAAATGTATAGCTAGTTATATTTATCCTTTATCTCCAATTATGTATATGTAATTTTATAATTATTTTAAAATGTTAATACATTTTTTTTTTATTTTAACTAGAAAGATTTGTTAATAATCTTTGAGTGGATAAATTTAATTAATATCATTTTATATTTATTTATATGTACATGTATTGTTATGAGATTATATGCACAATTGTCACTTACACAGCCTTAATACTCGACATTTTGCTAATAAACCTAATTATGATTGCAGATAAAAGCAGTCTGATAGGAGATTGTTAGATAGCATTTATGAAATAGTGTTTGATATATTCCACAATAAAAGTTGTGATTTAACCAACAAATTACTTAGCAACAGCTACTTTATGATTACCTAAAATGATGGTAATATACACTCAACATTGATATGTTTAATTTCTCAGTCTATTACATAAAATTGGTGTTCTTATGTTTTCCAAATATATGAACAGATTGTCTTATATGTATGTGTATGTATGTAATGCCAACTAAGATTTGGAGTAATTTCAGTATTAGGTGTAATATCAAACATAATTTTTTTTTGCTATTTTCTAATTGGTTTTAATTGGTAATGTATTAGCCTGAGAACATTGATATTGGTTGCTATGACATCGAAATATTAAAGCAAGAAATTTATTATTATTATTATTGGATTATATTGATAATAATGAAAAACTTTTCATTTCTATTTAATTATTTTATTATATATTAATGTTTTTTTTATTTTATTTGCACATGTACTTTTGTTAAGCTCCATGCGTGACTTTTTATCACAAGATTATGTTTATTAAATTAAATTAAATTATTATTATTATTATTATTATTATTATTATTATTATTATTATTATTATTACTATTATTATTATTATTATTATTATTATTATTATTATTATTATTATTATTATTATTATTATTATTGTTATTATTATTATTGTTGTTGTTGTTGTTGTTGTTGTTGTTGTTATTATTATTATTATTATTATTATTATTATTGTTGTTGTTGTTGTTGTTATTATTATTATTATTATTGTTGTTGTTGTTGTTGTTGTTATTATTATTATTATTATTATTATTACAACATTAAAATTAAAATTAAATATTATTCATTTAAATGCATATGTAAATATGAAAAGTTTATAACTTTGATAAATATTATTAGTGTTCCTCTGTTCTATATATTTTATTTATTGTGTTCATAAGTAGTATGTTATAAATGATACACATTAACATTCAATGTCTTATGTGTGTCTGTTGTTATATTTATACGATACATGTAATATTTTATTGGAATGATATATATTAAATATAATTTCCAATGCAATATTATGAGAATGTAGTGTATATTGTTTTAGTTTGGGTTGAGTTAAAAGAGTATTATTTGTATTTGAAGGTGTAAATATTATTTATGTTTAATAATTGTGAAATATTTATTTTTTATTTTATTATTATTATTATTATTATTATTATTATTATTATTATTATTATTATTGTTGTTGTTGTTATCATTATTATTATTATTATTACAACATAAAATTAAAAATTAAATATATTCATTTAAATGCATATGTAAATAGAAAAGTTTGTAACTTTGATAAAATTATTAGTGTTCCTCTGTTCTATATATTTTATTTATTGTGTTCATAAGTAGTATGTTATAAATGATACACATTAACATTCAATGTCTTATGTGTGTCTGTTGTTATATTTATACAATACATGTAATATTTTATTGGAATGATATATATTAAATATAATTTCCAATGCAATATTATGAGAATGTAGTGTATATTGTTTTAGTTTGGGTTGAGTTAAAAGAGTATTATTTGTATTTGAAGGTGTAAATATTATTTATGTTTAATAATTGTGAAATATTTATTTTTTATTTATTATTATTATTATTATTATTATTATTATTATTATTATTATTATTATTATTATTATTATTATTATTATTATTATTATTATTATTATTATTATTATTATTATTATTATTATTATTATTATTATTATTATTATTATTATTATTATTATTATTATTATTATTATTATTATTATTATTATTATTATTATTATTATTATTGTTGTTGTTGTTGTTGTTATTATTATTATAAAAGAGATTTTAAGCATGGAACTCAGGGTAATTTCAATATTAGAGTGAATCAAGATTGTAACCATAGTCATGATAACAAAACTGATATCAATTGCAAAAGGTTATAAATAAAACTGAATGATTCAAATTCACTCTCTGACATCCTGACTTTCATAGAAGTAAACCTAAGTTCTTTTATATATTTTTTTATATTTATTTTGAAAATATTTTTTTGATAATCACAAAAATTATGGAGTAGAAATGATTATATTTGTCCAGAAAATTAGACAAGATTATTGAAAACTTGTTAAAAGAAGAAAAAGGTAATTTATGGCATTCAAATTCCGCTTGATATTTCCCTACTGAAAATGATTATGATGTGTGAACAAAACATTTTAATAATGAAATATAGAAGCTAACAATATACAGCTGTACATAGGAATGGTTCCCATCTACAGATATAATTTTATTATAACAATAGAATACTTTGATATAGGATTTAAACCAGTTTATTTTTATGGCTTATTGTCATAAATGGAGTCCAGTGTCTGTTTATTCAAGATGCCGTTACAATATTAAACATTGGATAAATGAAGGATAAAAAATTCAATACTTCAAGAGTATTGGAAGTTAATAAATATGCATTGTTTTCGATAACTGTTTATGATACGTTTACTTTGTTTGGATTGGTAAATACCATTAAATTATAGCCCATGGAAAAAACATTGGAACCATTGTGTTACTTGAAGTGCCTTACATGAGAAAGGTTGATCAAATTACATATCAATATGTATTTTATTTGTATATTTAGTTGTATAATATTTATAAATATAAATGATACTATATCTTAGGTTAATTGATTGTTTGTTTTATGTGTGTGAAATAAAAGAAAGTTAAATTTAGTTTGAATTTACACGTATACACTAAATATTAATTGTTAAAGCTTTGATTTTAAAGTATTGCAAGTTTATTTGCTGACTGCAAATTACTTTCATAAGTATTGAAAATCTGAAAGGATTGTATTGTAATAATTTTTCACTGATATTTGTTTAAAAAATAAGATTAACGAATGAACAAATTTATGATTATTACATTTTATATTAATCAATAACTTTATTATGAAAATTATAGAAATATTATTAACTTTCTTATATTTTAAATAATGTATGTGTGCTATAACATTATTGTTTCATATAATTTTATATATCATATATTAAATATTACATAGGTGAATTTTTGATGTATAAACACATAATTCTATTAATAATAATTTATATTTAATTAGAGTATACATCACAAATATTTATTGACTATTTATTTGTCATTATTATTTTCTTATATATTTTTTTTTGTTAATAAATTTTAAATTCATTTAAACAAAAAAATTTCCTTTAGTTGTCATTCAATTAATAATGGAAACTTATTATCTAATAAAATTTTGATAAGTAATGATCATGTATTGACTTACACCATGTAGTTTATAATAAAGAATCATAAAATATTCCAGGAGTTAAACAATTGGATTACTAAGTGTATATATTATTACATATTATTTCCTTTATAGTAAATTCAGTATATTATCATTTGAACCAGGTATACATTTTTTTATAATAATAAATTAATTACTTTGGTATTGCTAGATGTTTAATAATTAATGAGAATATTACAATTATTTTAATAGTTATATGTATAGTAATATTATTTTACTAAGTGCTTTTGGTACCATGTACCAGACTCATGGCAATATATTGGAACTGAATAGTTAATCTTCCAGGGCCTTCTCAGTGAAACAGTAGTGTTACACTGATTTATAATGTTATTTGACTTAGCCTAAACCAAGCCTTTTTCAACTTCCTCTTCCTATTGTTCAATTCATTACAAACAGTACTGATACTTTGAGAATAAAATTCATGCCCACAAATATTTTCATGATTTGAAAAAAATAGAATTAACCTACCAATCAATTTTAGATTTTTTTATATTGATAAACATGCTGTTGCAATTGCATTAATATATTAGTCTTTGTTTCACCATAATAAAGAGCATTATAACCAATTTCTCTTCAGCCAATTGCATAAACCACTTCATATTTATTTATTTCTTCTACACTATCCTTTGAATTATTTATTAGTCTATTTAAGCACAAAGGTCATCAAAATCCTAATCACAATCTTTATCAATTATACTTTTTAACTTCATACTTATAGGTGGTACATAAGCCAAAGAAATCCACTTTTTGCCTATTTTATTTTTTTACATCCATTTTATGTTTAAATGTCACTTTATTATAAAACAACCTCAGTTGCCTGTGTAATATAGTTTTCTTATATCCCACACTTATGTCTCTCAATATTCCTTTTTTTTTTGCTTGCCTCAAATTTACAAAGATACAAATTGTGATACAAAAAATATTTAAATCCAATTATTTTATAATTTAAAGGAATATTTGATGATGGATGTATAAAACCCTTTACATTGAAAAGTTTAACAATCATTTTATACCCAAAGACATTACAGACTCTATATATATTCACTTCTAAATATTTTAAACTTCATCATTTGTCAAACTCCATAGTCCATGACAAACCAGAATTTATATTTAGCCTATTGAACATATTCTCTATCATATCTTTTGATCCATACGCAAAAACATCATCAACATATCTTCTATATACTAAATCATAATTACTTCTTACAAATGGCTCTATAATATATTTTTCTATTTTTGAAATGTAAAAGCTACACACTATACCACTTAATGCTAACCCCATTGGCCAACCATTATTCATTTAATAATAATCCTTCCCATATCTTGCAATAATATGACCATCAATCCATACCAATGCTTCCATAATAAATCTGGCTTTACAAACATCTACATTATATAAGCTAAGAAAAGTTTTTTAATTGCATTTATCAATTTATTATGGTCCACCAACCCATATAACTCACATACATCCAATGAGGATCTATACAAATTGCTAACTATTTTGGAAGACTTCAATATCTGAACAAATTCAAACATGGATTTAATTGTAAATTTGTGTTGACTAATAAATATTTCAAAGGATAGTGTGAAGGATGTGAATAAATATGAAGTGGTTTATTCAATTTCCGGCAGAGAAATTGGTTATAATGTTATTTATAATGGTGAAACAATTGCAACAGCATGTTTATCAATATAAAAAATCTAAAATTGATTCACTAGTTAATTCTGTTTTTTCAAAGCATGAAAATATTTGTGGGCATGTGTTTTATCCTCAAAATATCAGTACTATTTATAATTATTCAAACAATAAAAAATGGAAGTTGAAAGAGGCTTGGTTTATTGCTAAATCAAATAACGTTATCAATCAGTGTAACACTAGTATTTCACTGAGCATGCATTGGAAGATTAATCATTCAGTTCCAATATGTCACCATGAGTCTGATACATGGTATCAAAAGCACTTGGCAAAATAATATTAGTGTTTAATATTTTTTGAATTTTCTGCTCTGGTTATCGCATTTATACATATACAATAATGTACATTATTTGACAGAATTATTGTGTTATTTATTTATCAGTTATATGTATAGTAATTTTTAAATAATAATTCAAATCTGAGCTAGTCCAATAGTTTATAAAATATAAGTATATTAAGTATTTAGGTAAACAAAGATGATTACAGTTGAATACTTGCATATTCTTTTAATTTATTTTTTTTCCATATGTCATAGCATCGGCAAGAAAGCAAACCTGCAACAATCCGTCTGCAACCAACTGCTTGTGCTTGCAAGGCAGCTGTGCAGACCTCTCAGCTAACAACACTTGACTAAATTAGGTTATAGTAACTTATTACTTAGTTGGAAATATAGTAAACTTATAATATTATAAAATTAGTAATCGCATACATTGAAATTGGTATTTGAATTTCATCAAATAGAGTGATTTCACTTGTTTTGATTTAAAGCTCATTGAGGCAGATTGTATAATTAATTTAAACATTAAGCTTTTAATGTTATCATTTGATTATAATATAGTATTAAAATACATATGGGTAATTATAATTTAGAGTTTGATAACTTGGCTTTATTGATTTGAAGAATAAATCTTTGTGATTTGTTAATCATAGTTGTATAAGTGTCAAATAAGAATTTTTGATTTATTTCATATCATCATTATTGGATGTTGTAAATTGTAAGATTATTTCAGGTATTGACTTTCATTTTATATTATTATAAGTTGATGTAAGCGATGAGGTATGTTAGATGAATCAATCTTAGGTATTGTATTTTATTATAGTTTTGTATTATAGACATTTTATTATTTTATAATTTGATGTTGTAAATTTATAAAATTTTAGAAAAGAATTTTATCTATTTTATTAAGGATAGATTAATGTACATAAATCTGTAAGATAACAAAGCATTTTACCAATCTTAAGTATTTTATCCTATTACAGTTGATTTATTCAGCAAGGGCATATTACTATTTATGAGAAAGTATGGCTCTGTTGACATCGTTTTTATTTTCATTTTTAGTAGCATTATTTTTATTTTATTCAGTTTCCATTGGCAATCAACTATTGTTTTGTATTTTCTCTTGTTGCAATTGTTATCTTAAGTTGACAGATTATTTCCTATCCTAGCTCAGATTCATTCCATTACAAAATGCGCTCAACATTTAAACTAGATTTACATTATTATAAATGGTATTTCAATTCCTCGTCCCTTATCATATTTTCATTTCATTACAAATTCCCTCCAAATTTGGGGCTATTTAATAAGTGTCTATCACAATTTTCATTTCACTTCAATATATATATATATATTGTAATGGATCGTAAATGCTGCATTCTATTTAAATTGAAGAAAGAAGGACCCAAATGTTAGTTCCAATTGTAATGGAAAATATAGTAAATTAATATAAATGAAGAAAAAGGAATTTAAACATTGGTAATTAATGTAGCATGTCATATATACCATAGAAAAGGATGATATGGTCTAAATTATTAAGCAGCATTTATAATGGAAAGATTATATTAGAAATAAGAAAAGATTTAAATAATATATATCTATGAGGCACTCATAAATCAACTGAGTTTCATAGTAACTTGTCACTATAACAAAATGCATATACAATGCAAGAAGAAATAATATGAAGATAATAAATGTAATACCTATTTAATAGCATTTGTGTACATATATCAAGTTAAAACAAAATAAATTACTTCAAAATAAATATATCAAACTATAATATTACCACGGCTAACTATATCACAAACTTAATAATCTTGAGCATTGACTGAAATATTTTGCTAATTAGGTCTCAGGGCTAATTTAACTTATGTTTAATTATATACTAAATACATTTCGGAACAAAAGGAATTTTATTATATCCAAAATATATTTATTCAATTGACATTACCAATTTTTTTATACTTCCACATTGACTAGTTGGTAGAACTGCTGTACTAAAAACAAAGAAAAAGAAAATTAATAAATCTCAAATAAAACTCAAAATCATTTTTTTATAAAATAACTGATATAGCTTTATTTTAACATCGAAACTTTAGGTAAAACTGACGTTTAGCTACCCGAACATTTCGCCCTCTATTTTTAAAAAACTTAACTACTTTTTAAAAAACTTAACTACTTTTTCCTCTCTACTAACTGTATCCAAATTTAATAAGTGTATGTAACTATATCTAAGTGTAAATGTTAATAAAAAAAAAAGGAAAAAACTTACATTTACGTGCGTATTTTTCACTTATAGCGGTCTTCGCTGTATATATAACTGTAAATAAATTAACTATAAATAGAGTGGAGATAGACAATTAGAAAGATCCAACTTTAATCAGTTTATGTAACAAGAAATAAACTGTCTAAATGGAAATATTAATAAATAAAAAAGGAATAAAACTTACATTTTTATGCGTACTTTTCACTTGGAATGTACATCTAGCGGTCTTTACTGTATATATAACTATAAATAAAGTATATATAACTATAAATGTATTTTTTACACGAAGATTAATAAATAAAATGGATGTAAGAAAACTTACTTTTTTAGGCTCTATTTAGTCTAAGTCCCTGCTGTAAAAATTATGAACTACTGTACTTTTGTCACGTGACATTTTCATCATAAAGGAATATATGCAGATTAAAAACTACTGTTGAAAGTCTTTTATTTTTCAAATATTGATGAAATTTTGTATTATATTTTGGAAAGTAGGATAATTAGTTTTTTTGTTTATAGATACTCCATGAAATAGTGTTGAAAGTCAGTGAAAAAAATTTTTTTATATGTCGTGCAGTTCATCCCCCCCCCCATCCATCATTTTTCTAATTATCACTTTGTTTTATTACCTAGTCTTTCGAAAAAAGCATTAAATAGTGCTTAGCATACGTTAATTTTTTACAGATTTAGTAATTGGGCAACTGGGTAATAAAATAAATTTTTTATATTTATCTAAATTAATAAAAAAAGATAATGTGGTTAACTAAAGCTGCAGATGCCTTGTCAAAGGCTGTACCATCCATTATTTGAAGGGATGTAAAGATAAATTTATATGCAATTATTACTGAAAATAAACTATTCCTTGTCATATATTTTTTTGTTTAAGTTTTCCTTTATGCATTTCACCAAGTTAGCTTAGTAGTGCAACATTGCAAATGAATTTCATAAACTCCAAAGCTATGATTCGATGTTAATGCGATGTCCTTTAAAGGCTATAAGTTCAAACCCATGTTGCTAGTAGTGCCATTATTGGACTTCAATAATATAACAGGTCTAAATTAAGAAATATTCTAGCCACCTCCAGCATCATAAGTTACATATATATGATGAGCAATAAATGTAACCACTGGAGCCAAAATTATCAGCAATCAGTTTTAATCTTATAATGATCCTTAGTATGCTCAACATTATTTGTGATTGAGTGAATAGACTATCATCCTATATGCTTGGAGTTTAGCTACATTTCTTGCTAAACATAACTCAATTATCTTTTTTCAAGATAGTTATCTAGGCATCTGGTTGCAATAGTAAAAAAAAATGAAGCACCTAATATTTTTCCTTAGAACTGTAGATGTTATTTTATTTTTTACCAAGTAATAATGTTCCATTGGTTATGCTATTAGAACAGTGATAATGGGTCTGTAGAAGAATTCAGAAGTCTGCAAAAGCAGTTGCCTAATAGTGTAAAATGCAAGTCAACTCTGTGTGACAAATGTGCAATGTTGTGAATGAGTGTCAAACATGTTTAAAGGTGAAACAAAAAGAACATCTTGAAAAGTCAAAATAAAATATAGTTGTTCTGGAAATAAAGAAAGGGTGCTGGTGAAGAATGTATTTGGATTATCTCTGACATAATGTGAGTAGTAAGGTGCTTGCAAAATAAAGACTTCAAATATATAATAACCTCTCAGGAGATATGAAACTTTTGAAGAGATCTAAGTGATCTTATTATACTCAACTAGCAAACTAGCAGTTCAACTATTAACTATCTTATTAATATCTTTATTATTCATAATAAAACTCTTGAAAATTTATTAATACACATAGAAATATAACATGATCCCCATTTGTTATGCTTGCCTGATTTAACATCAAAATATAATGGATAAGAATCAACATATTGTCTTACATTTTTAAGACTTTTATTCTCTTTTATAGCTTTTTATGCCAATCCACAATTTATTGACTTATACATTATTAATTCTTTTTTGTAACATTTTAGAAAATTCAAGATATAATATTTTTATAAAAAAATGTATTCTTTTTTTTTTTTCAAATTGTCCTATCTCAAAAAAATTATTTTTTTAAAGTGCTTTCTTGAAATTCTCAATAGAATATCAACTAACTTCTTATAGATTTCACCCAAGTCTAACTCATCTTTAAAGTAAAACAATTTGTAAATTCTAATTTAAATTCATTAGAATATTTCTGGAGGTTAGAAGTATCAGCTGTTAATGCCATCGTTTTTAATAGTTTTTAATCTCTAGTTTTGCATTAACACATATCTTACATCTTACTAATTAATAATCAGTTCCTGTGTTGAATATATTAAGAACATTGAATCTTGATATATATATATATTGTTATGCATATAATCTAATTTTCTTGAATCTTGATATATATATATATTGTTATGCATATAATCTAATTTTCTGTAACCTTTGGATGCTCCCATGTTCATTTTTGTTAAGCATATTTTTCAAAAAAAAGAAGTAATAACAATTTTTCATTTTCTGTGAACTCTACAAGTCTAGGACCTCTCTCATTTTTATCACTATAACCAAATGTATCCATATCAGCTTAACTTTTCAGTTATTAATCAATTATAACACCAAGTTTTCCATGACAATTTTAAAATGTTGTTTGGTCTTATCAAAAGCATTTTGTCAAGCTAGATAAAATCATAATACTCAGAATTTCAAGCACCTTTCAACTATCCACATTATCTCATATCATTGATACACATGATCACATTCATCTAGATAAGATCAATAATCACCAATATATGTATTTCATGCTAAACAAGCACTCATCAGTTGGTCCAGATTATCATCTCTCACACATATATATAATCAGTGCTCAGTTTATATTAAGATAGCAAATCCTTACACTTTAATGGACCAGCTTTAATCTACTTCAACTTCCAACTCTTCAGCCATCGATACCATCTGATGATGGAAAGCCCAAATCCCATGTTGATGTCAATATTGTTGTCATGCCCATGTTGACCTTAAGTCACTCTGACCCCTCATGTACAGGACCATATCCATTTAAATACATAAAAGAGGGATGGGCATGATGCAGGCTTAAAGTGCAATATTTGAAATACAGGCACTCTTCATATATTTGGAGCCTAAGTGTAAATATAGGGGATTTGAACTCAGACTTTCAAGCACCTTCCAACTATTCACACTATCTCATATCATTGATAACATATATGTAAAAAAGATCAATAATCACCAATATATGTATTTCATGCTAAACCAGCATTCATCATTTGGTCCAGAATATTATCTCTCACACACATATATATAATATAAACTGAGCACTGATTATATATATATATATATATGTGTGTGTGTATGAGAAAGATGATAATATGGACCAACTAATGAGTGCTGGTTTAGCGAGAAATACGTATATTGGTGATTATTGATCTTTTCTGCATGTGTGTGATCATGTGTATCAGTGATTTGAGATAGTGTGGATAGTTGAAAGGTGCTTGAAAGTCTGAGTTCAAATTCCCTATATTTACAATTAGGCTCCAAGTATATGAAGAGTCAAATATTATATATATAATCAAAATTATGCCAAATCAAAACTCAATCAAACTACCCAAAAAAATAAAATCTACAACACAACCAGTTGTTCTACTGTTATAAGCAGACTTGGCTGTGTTGTAGATTTTATTTTCTTGACTAGTTTGTTTGAATTTTGGATTTGGAATAATTCTGGTTATTTATTGACTAGTTTAGCTTTATGCTTTTAATGATGTGTGTGTGTGTGAAATTTTATTTTGGATTTACCCTCGCATACATTTATTTCTCGCCAACATTAGAAAATGCTTGTAGAACCCACTTAAAATATTTGTATAACACTAATGTTAACAGTATTCATTCATATATATATATATATTATAATTTATATTTTATAATCTAATAAAAAAACTTTTTTACTAGAAAGTTTTTTCATGATTAAAAAAAATATTAAATTATTTCTTATTAATTAATTATAATAAATTTATTTTGCAATAATTATTTTTATTTGTATCTAATGTATATTTATTTATAAAGTGAATTATTTAATTATATTGTATTTTTAAAAGTTATAATCTTCAATAAATTAATATTCTTTTACTGCTTAATATATATCATTAGATTATTTTCTCTAAAAACATATATTTAACTATTTTATTTTTTGTTATGCACGTTATATATATATATATATATATATATAAACGCATTAATAAGTGGTATGATAAATTTCAATCATCAGCAATGATAGGCACAAAAAAAATATGTACAATAACTTCTAGACACAGTGTCTCTGAACAAATTGAATAGAAGTATAATAGCATGCAATGTCATAAGTAATTCACTTGTTTTTAATCATAACAAGAAGCAATCATACATTTCTCTTGTCAACAATTTAATTAATTTTTATATTATTTTTGCAAACAGAATCGAATGTATATATATATATTGTAATGAAAAGTACTTGTTGCATTCCATTTAAATTGAAGAAAGAAGGCCCCAAACATTGGAAAAGCCAAATATAATGGAAACTATACGATATGTATATAAACATATCATGCTGACCATGTTGTCGTGTCAAATGTAATGGAAAATATCTTTATTATACCAATCACTAGTTAACTAGGTCCCACAGTTTGTGGTGCCAAATGTAATGGACAATATATCATATAAACATATTATAAATCAAATGTAATGGAACGTCAATATGTTAGAAGAAAATAATGTTTCAAACATTGGATGATAAATGTAATGGAATATATGTAATCTAAATAAATCCAATTGTTAAGAAAGCCTAATATAATAGATTGTATGATTTAAATGAAGAAAGACAAAATTATCCCAGTTATATTTAAATACATTGTTTATATGCCCTTCCAACTAGCTATACATGAAATAAATTTAAAATCATATAGAGCAATGAGATCTATACTTATAATTTATTTTCAAGGTTGATATGACTAACTAATCAAATATATATCAGAAACAAAGGGAATTCTATTAAATCCAATATACACATCCAATAAGTAAATTTATGTATATCTAAACATATCAATGAATAATAATATGTGTAAGTAACTTAAAGACTAAATAATAAGTGAAATACGAAGTTATCCTCTATAAAATTGTGAATTCTATTAATTTCATAATGACTCTGGCACTAAAAGAAAAATAAGAATAAAATATTAATATTTTTTCAAATAAATTACAAAGGCATTACTTATAAAACAAATAGTACATCCTTTATTTCTATATTAATTTTAGGTAGTATCAGTGTATTAAATAGTTTTTAAATACAAACCCAAATAATAAATATATGTACATACTTACAAAAAGTATATATATTAAATAGATAAAGACATATTTGTGCTTAACAATTATGTATTAATATAAATACAAATCCATATTTATATTTTTCAAATATTCAAAAATAAAAAAAATATATAAAAAATATATATTATATACAGCAAATATATATAAATTATTGTTTTGGTCTGCATAAGAATTATCATATGAAAAAAAAAATGAAAATAGATAAATTAATAATAAAAAAATTTTATAATAAAATTTTGCAAATATAAATTTCATTTATTAAAATATACATAACAACTCATATGCAACCCAAACCTATATGTCATTCTTTAAGATTTTAAATTATTTAAGTGTTAATTTTGGCACCTGTTAAACGTTTATTGCTGTTAGAAAACAAGATGCTTGAATTGAATATTTATAAAAACGTTATATTTTTATAATGAAAAATAAAAGTAAAAAAAAAAATGAATATCGATCTCAAAAATATATATATAAACATATATATTAATAAAGTTTTTTACTACCTTTCAAAGTTCAACTTAATCCACTGTATTATTCCTTTATTCATTTAATATTAGAATGCATTCTGTCTAAAGTTAAATTGAAAAAATACCACGTTAGAAGAAATTATTGGTTTCCAAATTTACATACATATATTTCATTTTTCCTTTTTAAAATTCTCTCCTTGAAAAAAAAAATAATAATTGACATGTTGAATCCAATATGTTAATTAATTTTAGTTACCTCCAGATTATTATTAGATTGACCATTATAGATTCCAGATAGCTATATCAAATTTCGGCTTCAAACGCGATGAAATTCATGTGTTGAAATTTGCTTAGTTTTTCTTTTTAAACTGCCTTAGAATAAATGAAAGAAAATGGCGCAGCCCCTTGGCTGCAATATATATCTATTAGCCAGTCATGATTTATGTATTTATTACAGAAATTTATCTTATTCCACTATTCTTAAGAATGGCAATTTCAAAGAAACAAAGTACAACAAATTTTTATCCTTTAGTTTGTTTAATCCTATCTTAATAATAATGACCTCTTTTTGTTGCTGTTGTTGTTCCACATGCTGGCAAATTCTGTTTTTGAAAACCATTGTTACATATGTTTTCTTTTAAACAATTAACATTCAAAAAAAAAATATTAATCATATAAAAAATATTAAATCAAAAATTTATTTTACAGCTTTAAAAATATATATATACATAAATAATAATATTGCATTTTTTTTAATAATCACTACAAATAAAATAATCTTTTTTATAATAAACAATTTATATATCTTTATTTATCTCTAATAATTAAATATTCACAGCGATGTACTATTAACATATAAATAACATAATATATCCAAACCACTATAACTAATAACCATAAACAATAATAATACTTCATATATAAACATCAACTCAAAGAGATTTTTTTTTTTAGTAACAAATGATTTTTAAAATATAGATAGATTTATCGATATTTACAATACCCCCTAATCCACCGGAAAAAAAATGTCTTTACAAATAACTAATAAATTATGAGATATTGAAAAATTTTTCAAATTTGTAATCTTTCTGAGGACTAACATGGTTTGAAAAATATCATTTTTCTTACTAATAACCATATTCATTTGTTCATATCTATCTTTCAAATCATTTAGATCTTGATCCAAGTTTTCTTTAAATAAATAATAATCAAAAGTACCTTTTAATTTCCAGTTTGTTGAACTCTGTGAAAAAGTTTGCTTTGATTTACAAGATTTGTATATAACGTTTTGGTATAATTCAATTGCTTTAGAATAATTTTGGGATCAGCATCTAAAGATTTTGATATGATCTCCTTAGATTCTGCCTCTATATCCTTTATATAAATACTAACTTGACCATAAGCACTAACATAACTCTTAATTTTATCAATAACAGTTGCTATTTTATCAGATAATCTATTACCTTTCATTTGACTATCTTGATAAACATCATCGACTTGAGTAAGTCTTTGTTTTACTTCACTCGTTCTATATTCAATTAAAAACAATACTTTGGGCAATTTTGAATGGTATTCATTCAAATTTTCTAAATAATCCTTTAAAAATTGCAAATAAGATTGATGTGATACAACTTCAACGTTAAAAATTTCTGAAAATCATTTTGAAAATCATTCTGTTCTATATTAATTCTTTTCAGCTTAACTTTAGGTTTACTTAAATTTCTTCCTTTAGCTATATTTTCTCAAAGAAAATCTTTACTAATCACATCATCACTTCTTATTTAAGTTTAATTTTAGCTTTGCCAATTTCTTTTTCCTCATCAATCATCCTTCTACCAAGATTCAGATCAAATATCTTTTTACTCAATCTTTTAAATTTTACCTTTGCTTTCCCTACATCTCTTTCCTTGTCAATATTCTCTCTAAGAAAATCAATATTATTTATCATTCCATCTATAACTTTAAGTCTAACTTTGGCTTTACCTACTTTCATCCTTCTATTACAATTTTCATAAAGAAAATTGTCTTTAGGTTTCTTTACCTTCTTATTCCTCTCAAATTTCAATAAGATATATCTTACCAACTTTGTCCTGCTGGGATACTTGTAAAATAAGTCATTTCTATTGCAACAATGATACAAATTCCCATTCAAATATCTATGCTCTAGTATATCTAAAAATATACTTTCTTGGTACCATACAAAATTACCATGATAATTTTCTTTATAAGATAATGTCTTATGACTAATATAATTTGTCATATCCAGACAAAATTTCTTGAATTCAACACTCATGTTACTATATACTAAACACTTTGAATGCACTCTACCATCATTGGCTATAGATTGAAAAGAACTACACTTATATATTGAGTTTTGCCTTTAAGTAGTTTATTACAATAGTAATAATCCCTTGCATCCAAGTTATATGAATACACATGATCCATAAACTTCCTATGAAAATTCATACTAAACAACTTCTGTTCAAAACTCTCATTGTTACTTTTAAAATTAGTGTACAAAAAGAACTTACAAGAATATTTTTGATCTATCTTGACACTTTCTTTACATTGACTTTGAGAAACACATTCTGTTCTTTCTAGTGATTTTTGAGAGTTAATTTTAATCTTTTCTGGTGAACTTAATTCAACTTCTAAAGTTTGAACACCTTCATTCATTTTATTATAATGCATTTTTATTTCTCCTAACTCTATAGTACTATTGTCTATCCATTGAAAACCTAACTGTCCAATTTCTAAATTCTGTACAGTGTCCTTTAATCTTTCACAACTTAATTCTACTTTTTCTGATTGCTTTTGTAAATTTAATCTTATTTCTAAGGATCTATCAACTATTTTAACATACTCTTTATTTTCATTAATATTTTCACTAGTCACATCTAAAGGTTCTTTATATTCTTCCATTTTTTCCTCAAATTTTATCTCTAATATTCTAACACTATCATCTACTAGCACTTTTAATTCAATTTTTAATCCCTTAGAAAGTTCATCAGAGTTGGTTTTTATCTCAGCTCTAAGTTCATTAGTGTTGGTATTTAATCTAGACTCTAGTTTCTCAGAGTTGGTTTTTAAACTAGTTTCTAGTTTCTGGGAAAGTTCATCAGAATTTGTTTTTAATCTAGAGGAAAGTTCATCATAATTAGTATTTAATCTAGACTCTAATCTCTGGGAAAGTTCATTATAATTGGTTTTCATCTCAGCTCTAAGATCTTTTACTTCCGCTCTAAATTTTTCCATAAAATCTCTTAAATCAAAATCACCACTAACTGGCATTTCACTACTGTTACCCATTATTATTAGAACTACAATATTATATACTCATAAAAAAAATCTAAGATATATATATATATTTCTATATAGTAATTACCACAGATCAAGGGCTCACCATCTCCAATCATTATCCCAACAAGCAATTACCCAACTAAGCAAAGTACAAGCCTTTTTAATTTTATTATACATAATAGCTATCCAATAATCCAAATTTCAGTTATTTGAACTCATGAACTTCTTGGTTTTTATATATAAAAAAAATCTCATCTATCACCATAACTCCAACAAATGTCTCTAAAATATATGTAGAGAGTAACAACTGATATCACTAAATAACATTTATTTATATTTAATGATAATAAATATTCTACACTTCTACAATATTGAAATGTGGAAATTTCATATCAAATTCAATATAACTTCGAAATATTTAAAATACAATAAAATGTTCACATGCCTTAAGAATAACTAAAATCCAATAATATTGTGAGACAACTTTCTCATTCAAGATAATGGTAGTTAAGCATAAAATTATTAAATTGATACCTATAAATTTTCTGGACCTTAAAACTTAATACCATTTTATATACATAAAAAAAAAATCAACTTCACTAATTATTAACTTTTGTGCCCAAAACACTATTTTACTAAAATTGTACTAATGCAGTTTATCATCAACAAATATTCACTAATTGAACTTCATGTTTAGAGGTCACTTATAATGTAAAATAAAACATTGATATGTTTGTTTTTCAAGCCCTAATTGATAATCAAATGTAATAAATTATTTGTTACCAACAATAATCAATTAACCAGGCCCTTAAGTTTGGTGCTATATATTTAGGTTATATACTTATCTATTCCTCTAAAGATCTGACAGATACTGACAGCCAAAAGAATGATTAGCACTTCACAA
Organism: Epiperipatus broadwayi; assembly: GCA_028023455.1. Lineage (NCBI taxonomy): Eukaryota > Metazoa > Onychophora > Udeonychophora > Euonychophora > Peripatidae > Epiperipatus > Epiperipatus broadwayi. The sequence goes on along the minus strand of JAQFVV010006209.1, from coordinate 14,753,781 downwards.
CTTTGATATAGATAAAAGAATTCAATCACTGCTCTTAAAGCATACAATGTTTCATGAACACTTAGATGATTATCACATTTCATTCTATCCAAGCTACTACAACCCATAATAATTTTCTGAAAACACTATTGCACTGCCCTGCTTACATCCAAGTCTTAGGGGCTATTATTTATAAAATATTTCCTTGCTCATCTTTGGGAGTCTTAGAGGCAAATATTATACATATATCAAAAATAATTATACCTTACTCTCTCTGGAGTGTTAAAGGTAAAATCATGGCAGGACTACTGTTAACTGCTTCATGATAAATAATAACAAACATCAAAATTTGGGTTGGAGGAGTAAATGAGATCAATCAATCACAAGTGACATGAATGCATCATATCCTCAAGACAATGACAAAAATTCCCCATCCAACATCAATACTTGCAACAGAACCAACCAAACTCCAACAATCAAATATCCAATCCAACCTTAAAAATTATAGATTTTCTACAACATAAATTTTCCAAATATGGACAAAATTATTACGCTATAATTTAACACCATCAATATAATTTTTAAATTGAAATTAAACTGCTTCATGACTATATTTATCTTTCATCATTAAAAAATACAATAACAGTAACAATCACCATCTAAACATAAGGCCAAAATATTTCTATATATATATAAAAAAAATTACACAAAAATGCTTCTCTTTCTTTAAACTATACTTCTCATATCAATATATATATATATACTACACATCTCTCATGTATGTGGGGTATTTCAAGCCCTAATTAGCTTATTTCGAGCCCTAGTTGTTGCGCCAAAATGTAATGGAATGTACGCATATATGATCTCAAATGAAAATAAACATATGAACTTTTGAAACAATAATCATTAGTTAACTAGGCCCCTAACTAGAGACACCAAAATGTAATGGAAAGTACTTGTTGCATTCCATTTAAATTGAAGAAAGAAGGCCCCAAACATTGGGAAAGCCAAATATAATGGAAACTATACGATATGTATATAAACATATCTTGCTGACCATGTTGTCATGTCAAATTTAATGGAAAACATCTTTATTATACCAATCACTAGTTAACTAGGTCCCACAGTTTGTGGTACCAAATGTAATGGACAATATATCATATAAACATATTATAAATCAAATGTAATGGAACGTCAATATGTTAGAAGAAAATAATGTTTCAAACATTGGATGATAAATGTAATGAAATATATGTAATCTAAATAAATTCAATTGTTAAGAAAGCCTAATATAATAGATTGTATGATTTAAATGAAGAAAGACAAAATTATCCCAGTTATATTTAAATACATTGTTTATATGCCCTTCCAACTAGCTATACATGAAATAAATTTAAAATCATATAGAGCAATGAGATCTATCCTTATAATTTATTTTCAAGGTTGATATGACTAACTAATCAAATATATATCAGAAACAAAGGGAATTCTATTAAATCCAATATATACATCCAATAAGTAAATTTATGTATATCTAAACATATCAATGAATAATAATATGTGTAAGTAACTTAAATACTAAATAATAAGTGAAATACGAAGTTATTCTCTATAAAATTGTGAATTCTATTAATTTCATAATGACTCTGGCACTAAAAGAAAAATAAGAATAAAATATTAATACTTTACTTATAAAACAAATAGTACATCCTTTATTTCTATATTAATTTTAGGTAGTATCAGTGTATTAAATAGTTTTTAAATACAAACCCAAATAATAAATATATGTATATACTTACAAGAAGTATATATATTAAATAGATAACAATTATGTATTAATATAAATACAAATCCATATTTATATTTTTCAAATATTCAAAAATAAAAAAAATATATAAAAAATATATATTATATACAGCAAATATATATAAATTATTGTTTTGGTCTGCATAAGAATTATCATATGAAAAAAAAATGAAAATAGATAAATTAATAATAAAAAAATTTTATAATAAAATTTTGCGAATATAAATTTCATTTATTAAAATATACATAACAACTCATATGCAACCCAAACCTATATGTCATTCTTTAAGATTTTAAATTACTTAAGTGTTAATTTTGACACCTGTTAAACATTTATTGCTGTTAGAAAACAAGATGCTTGAATTGAATATTTATAAAAACGTTATATTTTTATAATGAAAAATAAAAGTAAAAAAAAAAAATGAATATCGATCTCAAAAATATATATATAAACATATATATTAATAAAGTTTTTTACTACCTTTCAAAGTTCAACTTAATCCACTGTATTATTCCTTTATCCGTTTAATATTAGAATGCATTCTATCTAAAGTTAAATTGAAGAAATACCACGTTAGAAGAAATTATTGGTTTCCAAATTTACATACATATATTTCATTTTTCCTTTTTAAATTTTTCTCCTTGAAAAAAAAAAATAATAATTGACATGTTGAATCCAATATGTTAATTAATTTTAGTTACCTCCAGATTATTATTAGATTGACCATTATAGATTCCAGATAGCTATATCAAATTTCAGCTTCAGACGCATGAAATTCATGTGTTGAAATTTGCTTAGTTTTTCTTTTTAAACTGCCTTGGAATAAATGAAAGAAAATGGCGCAGCCCCTTGGCTGCGATATATATCTATTAGCCAGTCATGATTTATGTATTTATTACAGAAATTTATCTTATTCCACTATTCTTAAGAATGGCAATTTCAAAGAAACAAAGTACAACAAATTTTTATCCTTTCGTTTGTTTAATCCTATCTTAATAATAATGACCTCTTTTTGTTGCTGTTGTTGTTCCACATGCTGGCAAATGCTGTTTTTGAAAACCATTGTTACATATGTTTTCTTTTAAACAATTAACATTAAAAAAAAAAATTAATCATATAAAAAATATTAAATCAAAAATTTATTTTACAGCTTTAAAAATATATATATACATAAATAATAATATTGCATTTTTTTAATAATCACTACAAATAAAATAATCTTTTTTATAATCAACAATTTATATGTCTTTATTTATCTCTAATATTCAAATATTCACAGCGATGTACTATCAACATATAAATAACATAATATATCCAAACAACTATAACTAATAACCATAAACAATAATAATACTTCATATATAAACATCAACTCAAAGAGATTTTTTTTTAATAACAAATGATTTTTAAAATATAGATAGATTTATCGATATTTACAATATATATATATATATATATATCAAAAAAGCATATACTTACTTTACTTTTATAATTGCTAATATTGCTCTGACATATATTTATATATTTATTAAAATATAAACATATGATAGTATTTCTTTTATATTAGTATTAATATGGCAGAGTATCAAGATATATTTATATATTCATTTGTATCTTACTATTATCTGAAGTCTTGAAGATCATGGTATTTATTTATTGCCATCTCTTTATAATTTTGTCTAATCCTTAAAAATCACAAAATGAATGTATGTATTTCAAATATAAGACCCTATATCCAGATACATCGCTTACACTAACACGCTTTCATTTAATATAAACCATATCACAAAAAAATCAATTCCTCCCTCCAGGCTAATTACATTAGCAGATGAAATATACAAAAGAATCAGTCTGTCTAAACTGGTTCAACATAATCAAACAAACATAATTAAACTCACCCAGCTCTATAAACAGACTTGCAATAAATTAAAACAATATCTAAGCATAAAAAAGAAAAAAATTTGCCTAGCACAGCTGCACACATGGACATGCGGATATATTAGGTGGGCTTTGGGGTACTCATCCATAATTAAAGTTCCCATGGCGCTGGAATTGGAAAATAAGATTACAGCAGGATTTAACATGATTGCACCTACATATAACTATTTCAAAACAAAGCTAACTAAGCATGCACAATTCACACCCAAAGACGATCATTTTGGAACAACTGAAGATGAGATGCCATTTAAAATAGAGGATTTTAAGGTAGTGTTAGAATCAATCCCATCCACATGTCATCCAGGATCTCCAGGCATTCCACAGTTTGTACTTGCACATCTTAGCCAAATTACAAATACATACCTGTGTCAATTGGCAAATCAAATATCACAAAAAATTTATAGCATACAGGGATTATACAACATATCAATGGTACCATTTATGAAAAAAAACAAGAACCTATTACCAAGATCACTAACTCAAGACCCATCTCAATGGAGCCTTTAGGAATTAAACTGCTAGAAAAAATAATAAAGGTGAAAATTGAACCATTTATACTGACAAAAATATCACATCAGTATGCAAAGAAAGGCTCATCCACAGGTCAGGCAGCACTAATCTTTAAAACTATAATTAACTCAGTAATTAAGAAGAATAAATATGCTCCAATTGCAGTACAACTAGATTTTGAAAGTGCTTTCGACTCTGTACCAATAAAAATCTTACTAAACCAACTAAAGGAAACACAAATACCACGATCAACATTATATGCAATAGCCAACCTACTTTTAAACAGAGAATTGCATATCACACTTAACGGAAGAACGTCATCATCATTCTATCCCACTCAATCAATACCACAAGGGTCACCAATGAGTACACTACTGTTCACCTTCTACATAAACCCCTTATTGGAAGAAATTGAAAAAAAATACAGGGAGTGTTACTACCAGATACAAAAAGATACATTTCTTGTATAGCTTATATGGATGATATCACATATTCTTAACATCAAAAAAGCAACTACAAGCACTACAAAACATCATAGAAGAATATACAAAAAAATTCAAACTTAAAATTAATATTAATAAGTCAGCTCCTTGGACAATTTTTACAGGGAAAGTAAACAAACAAATTTATCAAGGAAAGCCCAGCAGTTTTCTAGGTTTTCCATTTTATCTGGGAATGAATCAAATGAGAACAACAATACAAAACAAAGTGGATGCAGAAAGAATCACAGAATCATTATCCAGATCATATCTATCAATATACGCAAAAATATCATTATTCAATCAACTCATAATGTCAAAAATAAGCTACTATTTACCAATAATCAGTTTCACAAAACCATTTATAGCCTCAATTAATTCATTTTGTAGCAAACTACTATGGGACAGGAAAGTAGTTCCCATTTCAATAAAGCAACTTAACCAACCAACAAAATGGAATGGTCTGGGACTTCACTCAATATCAGTGTTTCAGACACAAAAAAACAATAAATCTGCTAATAGCCATAGTCAAAAGATTTCCAGATATTGAACCAATATTGGAGATCACACCCACAGATTGTCCACCACCTACAAACAATTATATCTTTATGTTGCTTGAAACCATTGAGAGCATCAAAAACAAAGTAACACTGAAAAGTCCAATAAAATATACATATTGGCAAATACATGATTTCCTAACACAAAAACAATCTGAGAATAACCAAATATCTGTATTGGGAATTGATAACAGCCAATTACTTAAAAAATTTAGGAAATGGTACCTGGAACCAAAATTTTACAATTTCATAATTAAAGTCAATTTGAAAGCACTACCTACAAGTCATTTTATTAGATACAGAAGATTCTACATAAATATAGATCCTTGTGTATCCTGTGTCACAGGGATGAGGAAACACAGGACCATTTCATACATAATTGTTCAGGACAAAAAAATAAGACAGATGATGGTTGGTGGATATAGGAAAAATGGAACCACAATAAATGAGATTCTACAAACATTCAAAAATAATGGAATACCCACCATAAGGGTAGCCATTTTCAGCCTATATGCATTCTGGTGTACCAGATGCACTTTTACACTGGGCAACAACACGAGAAGGCACCCTAACACTTATAGGAACAAATTGCAAAAAATAAAAGAAAGAGACAGCATTATTGCACTACCTGATATCTTTGCAGCAATGTGGTCTCTTTATAAAATTCAGGCCACTTTATAATAAAGGATATAATAGAAAAGGACAAAGGCAAACATGAAATTCAGTGTTGCAAGAACATGGAAAAATTACTGAAACCATGATCATTGATTTATATTGTACATAAACTTGGACAATAAATATTTCATAAAGTGTGGAAAAATCAAAAACATTGTGAAAGCCACTAAGTTCTAAAAAGTCAATTTTTAAGTGCAAAGAGACTCTAATCAAATATACAGACTGCAATGTAATAACTGTGTAAACCTATGTATAACACCATGTATAATCAACAACTAATGTAACCACTTGTTTTTGAATAAAGTTACCTTTAAAACATAATAATAATAATAATAATAATAATAATAATAATAATAATAATAATAATAATAATAATAATAATAATAATAATAATAATAATAATAATAATAATAATAATAATAATAATAATAATAATAATAATAATAATAATAATAATAATAATAATAATAATAATAATAATAATAATAATAATAATAATAATAATAATAATAATAATAATAATAATAATAATAATAATAATAATAATAATAATAATAATAATAATAATAATAATAATAATAATAATAATAATAATAATAATAATAATAATAGAGGGCTGGGTTTGGGGAAAGATAAGGGGGATTTAGATATAAAGGTTATAGAGTTGACAAAGATTATGTTGTGGAAATGGGATAGAGTAAATTATGGGTAAATTTAGAGTGGGGAATGTAAAATAAAGTGGCTAACAGGTTTATCTGGGCATAACTTCGTTTAAGGAGAAGCCATAATACATCACATCACAGATCAGGTTAAAACGTTCCACATTCAAACTATTAAACAGATAATAAAAACTATCAGAAACAAAGTAAAAAATATATTTAGCATCAAACATTCTAATATTACATTAATTGATATCAACTAACAGTAAAAATAAGTAGAATTTAAATGATAATTTTTAAATTGAAAACCAACTTCTACAAATTAACAACACAAGCATAGAGGCTCAAAGATCACGAGATCTAATTAAACGGCAGCAGGCAGACACCAATGAAAGCTATAAAAAGGAAAAAAACAAGCCAACATTGGCAAACATTGGCAAAGGAAAATAAAAAATAAATTTATTTATCCTAACAAAAAAATTGAAAGTCAATTTAATTCATATATCAGCAAAGAGATAAAAAAAAAAGCAATGCAACCACCTCTCAAAAGATCAATCCCAGATATAGGAAACCAACAGAAATTGACATAAATAATTTAGAAATTGAAAAACATGAAAGTCGAAATCCATCCCAAATTGTCTGGAATGAAGAAAAATTGAACATCACAACTGAATTATTTAATAAATCCATACCAAAGCAACTCTTTGCAACATTCAAGAGATTTTTCCCCAAAGTCCATGGTGTTGTCAGCAACAGACAACAACATTTCATTATATAAAATTCCCAAAAGAGTTGCTGTATAAGGCAATAACATCAAATGGATTCCGGACACAATACAACAGATTGCAGAACATCCCAATGATTGGTACTGAAACAGTAAGATTCGTATTCAAATCTTAAGTTTCACCTTTTTCTGTTGTCTCTCACTGACCGGTCTATCCCACCCAAATTTAAACTTTTTGGTATCGAATTGTGTGTGTAGCAATATTAAAAATTTATAAATATATGTAGAATTCAGCATAAACATGCACACATTTCGATCTCAAATTAAAGGCAATAAATAGGGATAAAATAATATAATTTAGATTTATTTTAGTTATATAATTTTGTATAATTTTAATCATTTATTTTGGATTATAAAGTTCGTATTTATTGCTTTGTTTAAATTTCGTTTAATAATAATTCTAAAAAAAAAAATCTGATGTAATATTTAATTAAAAGTTAAAATGATCTTATGTTCTCTTTTTGTCTTTGAAATTTAAAAGCATTGGTCAGTGATAGATAATAGATTAATTAAAGAAAAATTCCCCAAAATGTAATTAGGAAATGTAAAATGTAAACAATAGAACAACAGCTTTTTTTAATTAAAACCAACAAAATGCATTGATTATCCTCAGGGCAGATTAAGTAAAACCTAAAAATACCTTAACAAAAATGTGAAAGGCAAGATAAAAAGAGAGGCCATCTTAGACTTGCTGGAGACATTCACTTAAACTTTAGCTCTGCTCTCGATCACTGAGAGTCTCCAAAATATAAAAATAAATTGTTCCTGCCAAGGTATGACCAAGTAAAAGCACCTAGATTATTCTCCATCGGGAGATGGCCTATTGGATGCTGAACTTTCCATTCCCCATCATAAATTCACCATGAAGATCTGCTGCCTGAAATAAATGAGAAAGCTGCTGCTGCTGTGAAAGTAAATGAAATATCTAAATACAAGAAAGAATTGCCACTCGTGAACTTTTTGCTGCTAAACTAATGGAATCAGAAAACTTCTTATAAAACAGGTACCTGTCTGTGTTCAAACTCTAGAGTACTCTAATAATATGCTATAGCTCTTCTTCATATTACTTATCTAAATTATAAAATGTAAAAACTATCATTTGTATAACTAAAATTGAATAATTAATGTAATGTGTAAATGTCTCTAATAATCTAGCTTACCTTACTCTATCTTTCTTGGGTGCGTATTTCTATAATCTACATTTTTATCTATAGTTATTATTTAATTATTGCATGCTCATAATTGTCTCAATTTTCAAAGTTTAAATCTATGATCGCTTAAAACAATGAATGCGTGTCAAATTTTCATTAATATTTACTTTCCTAAATAACTTAACTTTCATATAAATCGACACGCCTTCAATGCATCATTTATTGTAATGCAGGGTCTACTACTTCGCGAATGGCTGGCATATTAGTTGTAATAACTCCCAGTTTATATAGGTTTTGTATTTATTAAATCTTAATGAATAATTCTAGAAAATTACATTTCTTTGAGAGTCGCCAACGTTCTTTAGTAAATGTTGATAATGTAGGGCCGAGTTAGAAATCTATTTAAATCTCATCATATTCGTTTATACATTATACATGTGTTACATTTTAGAGATGCAATGACCCATTCTGCTGTGAAATTTCCGGATTCTTCAGGGTTGAAATTAACCCCAGTCGTCCTACACAAGTGGGCATAATGGGTGCTCCTGTAGGACTTGACAACGTCATGCAGCCAGCCGGCAAACTGCGACACAAACCGCTTGTCCCTGGTTATGCTTATGTGACACCTTACTTCGTTGGGCCGATGGCAGAGACCAGCCCGACATTCTTATAAACTCATTCACGGCATTGCAGTTTCGATATACTGCCATTCCATATCACCTTTCTAAAGCGTACCACGTGTTCCTTTCTTAATTTTATTATTCTATATATCACTCCACCTCTGCATTATCTTCGTAATTCACTCTCAAATAAAGGTTTGCCCTTAGTGATAAATAAATATTTTAATTAAATAAATATATGTCCGCCGCTACTCTTAAATCTTACTTTAGAGTCCTGCATTGCAAAGGTATAAATCCCTCCAGGCATGCATTAGAAATGCTTACTCGAGAATTTTAGGTAGCTAGATTACGCCTTCAAATAAGTGAATTCCTTTTGTAAACATTACAGTATCGGAAATACCACTACTGAAGTCCTCAATATAAAATAATGTCTAAATAAATAAATGTATTCTTTAAAATATAATCATGTCGCAAATCCCACTACTGAAGCTTTGAATCCACAAAATATTATTAGTAAATGATTGTTTTATTAAAATGTATTAATAAATAATTTTAAACTATACGTCTGCAGTTACGTTTCATTTATTCGATACCCATTCTATATAATATTTCCTCGATTATGTAAATAGGAATGTTTAATTAATATTAGTTTGATTATTGGCTAACTCGAGAATAAAATCATGAATCTCTTGCATATCCCTGACCACCGTGCCTAAGGAAATATTTACTAATGTTGCATCAGATGCAGTTTCGTGGATTGTATTGTGGAACTGATAAACTATGTTCGAACTCAGTAACATGGGTGGCTTCGCTACCTTGATGGTGCTGCTGTTCTGTGAGGTGGTCGAATTCTGCACTATGTTTATGAGTCACACGTTTTCTGACTGTTACAGTATCTATACTGGAATTTTATGAAATCGCACAAAGAGAACAATTTCAAAGACATGTCAAATCATTGAATAACTTCTCACTGATCACTATAGACCAAAACTATCAAAATACCATTTCAAGAATAATTAATAACACATACCTGTGATAAAGAACAAGACTTTCAATGGATGGTGGGACCCTTTGGCAAGGTCATTGTGTTATATTGGAAAGACACACCAATTCTAATTGCAAGTAACACTTCTACACTCAGAATAAACCCAAATATTGATCTAGAAGATATACCAACATGAATTCTGTATCAGAAAGCTGAATCAACAACACTGAATCACTTTGCTCAACATTGCTGAACTATATGGATCAATCCCTCATGCTACTTACAACATGTACTCTATAACCCCCACAAAATAGATTTTGTTATAGATTGCCTGACCTGGATCCATAATGATATTGTAGCTACATTTAACAATATATATCACAAAATGCAAAATTGGTGGCCCATGGAACTTCCAATTAGCGGTATCATTTCTAGTATTTTTTAAATATTGTCATAGAAAGAATTATCCCAATACAACATGCCTCTTGCTCACTTTTACTATATATTTGTTATGTTGATGATATATTTATCTGTGCCCCTGATGTAATAATTTCTTAAATCCAGCCAGAAATCTCTGATGTCTCTCACATTAACCCATAAAAGTGAAAATTGCCTCAACAGTATTAAATAAATGAACTTCCACATATAATGCAATTTTCTCACATTAAATTAAAAAATAGTTATTAAACCAATATAGGATCATGGTTTCATCCATCCCAACTCTTTAATACCATGCTCTCACAAAGTTACAAATCTTAAAACTTTCTACATTTTAATCTTCATTTATACAAGTTTGAATCAAAGAGGAAGGACAGTATCAGAAAATGCATTTCTGAACTGTGTAACATCAAATATAAAGACTATCTACTTTTACAAACCTTCAGAAACTTTTAAACTAAAATATAATACTCACTACTCCCCACCAACCCTAAACACTGAATGTCCTTTTCTTATATACCTAGTATAAACCACTGCATTACTAAAATTATTACTCTCACCCTTCAAGTCACCATATGTGCTGCATTTCCATTACATTGACTTCTCAACAATGCAAAGGACACATTACTAACTTACCTCTGCTTGCAAGTTGTTTACAAGATCAAATTTTCAGCTACCCTCCTGTCTCTCCATTTACTATGGGAAGTCTCAGGCAAACTTCTCCGTGTATACAGCTCAACATAAATATTTATATAATAAAGATAGAACAAATGCAGACACTCATTCAATATTTTTCAAACATTTTTCCACAATTGATTATCCCTTTGTTCCTTCATCTGTTAACAATGTGTGCACTATTCACAGACACATATAAGAGACATTGAATATTTCAGGTGACAAAAACTATCAATAGCAAAGAATCAGGTGTATCCCTATCTAAGAGATGATTTATTCTACCAAATTAATTTTTATATTTAAATTTTATATAAATTAGAAATAACAGCATATGTATATACCCACTCTCACCTCTCAACTTTTGCTATATCTATGATGTGTAATAGTAGAAAGCTGGCTAAGCACATACTGTCTTAAAATGTATTTTGTAAAAGCTTTTCTCTATATGTATTTCATATATCTATTATTATATATTGTAACAGTCATATTTGTACATTCATGCAACAAAATCGAGAGTTTTGGTAAATTATACCAAGGCTGATCTAGATGAGGGTTTGAGACTTCAAATCTGACCACACCTCAGCTCCTTTGCCAACTCTCCCTAATTTACTACCCTATGAATGATGTATATGAAGTCACACTCATAATCTCTTAATTCCCGTGCTGACAGTAGCAAAGGGTAGAGCAAGAGACTTGAGAACTAATTCCAAACTCTTGACAACTTATTAACTAAACACACAGACAACTTATGTCTGGTTATATAATGCATATATTAATAAATATGGAAAATGACTCAATATGAACAGAATGAATAAGGCCACAGAATTAATATGTTTAAAATTATTTAATCTTGTCTTACCGAATTAATATTTTTAAAATTATTTAATCTTGTCAAAACAACACAAACAATAACAATTAAGTGTACTGGATATTCCACTCATGTGGTATGATGAATATATGAACTACACGTTCTGCAATCTATTGTGCTCAATCATTTATTATAATGTCTTTTTATAAATTAATAATTGTTTCTACTTCTATAATGATGCCTAAATTATGCTCTGCCATTCCTACTGGGTTTTCTAAGGGTTAAATCTTAAGAGAGTGACAACTTTATATAATGTATATCTAATATTATCATTTCATAATGAGCAGTCAATGCGCTCTTTATGCAGATAGTATTATATAAACTAGATCTGAGGTTCAGATCAATACTGAACAATTAATATAACAGCAGGGGAACTGGTGCTTTGTAGCATAACTTCCGAGACTATGGCACTACACAAATTACATCAGAGGTGTGACTCAAATGTGCCTTTACTCATGAGATTCAGTAACAATTACTCAGTTCTCAGGTGCTGGATGCTTGCTATATGTGAACATTTAGTTCGGGTGATCAAGCAGCCTTAATATACGATGCTAGATACGAGTGTTCCAATTCTAAAAGAAGTAATGGAATGGTCCTTAAAACCAGATGCCCATTCAAAAGAGAGCTGTCTGAACTAGGAATAATAGGATGGCCCTTAAAACTGAATCCTATCCTAAGAAGTATATAATAGCAAGGCATAGTGCACTGAAGTGCTTCATAAAAGCCCATTCACAACACTTTCTAAATATTAATTATTAAAGTTAGTAAAGCACAAAATCTATAATTTCATTCTGTGAAACTACCAGATGTCAGTTCGTAAATTAGCATATTTGAACTGTGCTAAAAAGGAATTTATTAAAATGATCTACTTTATGAATTAACCTACATAGTCTATGATAATAAACTAAGAAGGGCTAAAGCATATTTGGGACTTAAACTTGGCTAATTACTGACAATATGCTTTACAATATCACTCTCATGTATTCAACTAAACAGACCTTTAATAAGCAAATCTGTATGAAATATTAAGCCAAAACATAGCATCTTAACTAATATATATAAGATTAGGTTTTCAGACTGGAGATTTAGAAGTATGCCAAAAGCAGCATAAATTAATTTATTTGAGAACAAAAGCATCTCTTTATGTTTATAATAATTAGTAATCTCCACTCTGAAGGCATAGCACAAATTAATAAATGCATTGTAATATATATATATATATATATATATATATATATATAGGCATAAGCATAGATGAGAATGAATAAATAAATAATAAGACAGTCATTATCTTTTTACAAGTTGAATTTAAAAGACTATAAGAGAAATTGAGATTAGGCAAGATTTTGCAGTTTAGCTTTTTACATTTAGTTTAAAATTATACAAATAGGAATATACTTATTTAACATAGTTTAATTAATTAAAGAGATTTAAGTTTAAGAATTTGTGCACATTGCTTATATTTTACAGTGAGCTTTAAGAAAGATTTAGAATTGCTATAGCATTAGGTTAGCTTGGTTGAGGATTTATTACTGGTTGTTTGACTATGAAGGCTTGCAGCTTGACAGGATTACACACACACATGGGCTGATTTATCAGCTGTTCTTTCTATGTGCTATTCTTTCAGGTAGGCTGTGGTTCAAGTCTTCCATCTCCATAAACAATTCTGCCACCAAGGAGGCAGCAATGACAGTCTCTAGCCACTGATTTCCATAATAAAAACTGGGCACACTAGTTAACATGAGAGTAAACAGGAGTTTTTATATTTTCTTTACCCCCCCCCTCTCACAAGCCATTAACATATTTGCAATCTTTAATTTTAAAACCTTAAAACTTAAGAAGTCACTAATTTTAGTAACTACAAAAAACCCGGCTGGATTTATTGCAGGCGGATCCTGTCAATGACTGTAATTTGTTTTAACTTTATTTTATAAGATCCATAAAGTTTGTTTCTCAGCTTAGTGTGAAGTAATTGAGATAGCCATAAACCTTGAATTTCTTTTTATTTTTCAAAGAGATCTAAACCGCCAACATTTAGCATACACATAAAAAAAGACCTCTGAATTTAATCGCTATATGTAAAAACAAGCAATTTATTAAATTGAATAACTTCAAAGACAGTTTGGAAAAAATGTAGAAAACTTGTAATGTTTAGCAAACCAATTACATTATGGTTACTTTTGCATATATACATAGGTATGTTATCATATATATATACAATGTCCACAGCTTAAACCAAATTTAATAACTTAAAATCACAACCAAATCTTTATATAAAATTATAAAGGCATATACATTATACATCATTAATATAGCAGATGTGTGTGAATATACAATCACACACATATACATGTAAATATACACTCCTATATTTGAAATTACTTAGTACATGGTTATATACGTGCACCTCTAGGGTTCGAATTAGAAAAATGAAGACTATTATGTTTTATAGTAGGTGAAACTGTATGATGGCTAAATCATACTGTTTCAATATCAATTTAGTAATTACTTTCTATGTTTTTTAAATTTAAATATAGATTTTAGAATAATTTTTAGTTGTATAACATTATAATAAATAAGATGAATATTGACAAAATATAATAAATAAAAAATATTTAATTTTAAAAATAAAATATTGCAAATTTAACTGAGATTTTTACCAAGGCTTTTTAAAGAATATTGAGAGCAGTTAGTTAATAAACTATTTAAATTGAGAGTGATTTTGCAAAATTTAATTTTTTATATATGTAATCTTCAGATTGAATAATTATTTTCATCAAAATAAAACTATTTTTAACAAAATTACTATCAAAATTAATTTTACATTTAACTATAAGATTGAAAACAAGTATAAAAGTTATAAATTATTTAAGAGAAAATACCTTGTTTTTTATATTAAATTAGAATATTCTTTCTTTCTAAAAACATCATTTAATTATAAAAATTAACATAATTTATATTTATTAAATAAAAACTAAAAATATTGAAAATGAAAATGAAAATAAAAAATATTACCTTTACAATCATTTCTGTTTGATGAATAAAATGTGAATAAATGCCACCATGTTATGCAATTTGAGTTCTGCAATTTAATCTTTAAACAAAAGAGCTTTATTATTTTGCTAATAACTTCTGACATATACTTATAAAAATGATAAGTATTCTATATATTCTTTAATGTTTATTTGAAAATATTTATTATAAAATTGCAAGATATCTACTACAATACAGACAATTTAAATGTTCTCTGAATAAAATCATGACCAATGAATGAAATCAGACACTCCACTTCAAGGTAGCCAAGAAAGAGTTAATAATATAAAATCACTAATTTAGCCTTGATTAAATATAACCTGGTTGGAATAAGCTAATTTATATTAAGCAACTTTAGTACTAAGTATTTACATTTTGATGCCAAATCAGTTATCATTTCAGTATTAATATTTGTTTATGCAGATTGCATATTTGGTGAAGTCATGACAATACTTTAAAGCAGCTGATGAAAGAAGTTATTTCTGAAATACATGTATATTATAGAGTGATATATCAACTTTTTATGTAGTATAGCAGCCATACTAAAAGCTGCATGATAATTAGCACTGACATCATTTCACATACAATATACATAGACTATTGGAAATGGCAGATGTATTATATGATAACTATAATTGTCATTTATTTGTGTGCATGTTAGTATATTATAGATAGATAGATAGACAGATAGATAGATAGATAGATAGATAGATAGATAG
The DNA here is from genome assembly GCA_028023455.1 of Epiperipatus broadwayi. Lineage (NCBI taxonomy): Eukaryota > Metazoa > Onychophora > Udeonychophora > Euonychophora > Peripatidae > Epiperipatus > Epiperipatus broadwayi. The sequence goes on along the minus strand of JAQFVV010006209.1, from coordinate 14,737,904 downwards.
ATAGATAGATAGATAGATAGATAGATAGATAGATAGATAGATAGATAGATAGATAGATAGATAGATAGATAGATAGATAGGGTGGGTGGGTGGGTGAATGGGTGGGTGGACGGACGGATGGACGGACGGACGGACGGACGGACAGACAGACAGACAGACAGACAGACAGACAGACAGACAGACAGACAGACAGATAGATAGATAGATAGATAGATAGATAGATAGATAGATAGATAGATAGATAGATAGATAGATAGATAGATAGATATTGTAATGGAAATAATATAACTCTGTTTTGCACATATGCTATAATATTTGTGGATCTTACACAGTAAAATTAATGAGTGATAGATTTGATCAAATTGAATATGTGTAGTATGACCAGCTGATCTGATTTTCATTAAATTTTATTTGTTTTCAACACTTACATCACCCATATTTCTTGATTATCATAGTCATAAAATCAGTTCAAATCAAAAAAAAGCTCCATTTCTGGTCATTATAGATATTTTTACTTACTATAAGTCTGTCTTATTGCACAACTGACTTTTCAATAATTATATGGTTATCACTTTATTTAACAAATATGAGTAATAGTTTTAATCTTAAAAAATAACTATCTCAATATTGTAGGTATAAAGATGTTTATGCAAGACATCATAGAATAAGTGTTGAGGCTATTTCTATGAATTAACTAACTTTATTATACTACCATAATTTAATCAATCTTGTATAAAACGTAATACTTATACAATATAATCATTGTTACTTTTTTTTTTTTTAACTTTATTAGTAACAAAATATTTACAAGAATTAGTATATTTACATTAAGAGCTTTTTACATTTTTTTTTTTTAATTTTTAATTTCTTAGGATGTTTTTAGAATATAATGATTTAAAACAAGATTATTACTATGATGGCATTAATGAGCAACTAAGGAATACATTGCTTTGCCATATTTTTCTTATGACATTACTAGGTATATATTTCTGAGCATAAAGATAAATGTTATACCATTCTTTGTTATTTTTTTTAAGTACATTGTATTTTTTGTTATCAAATATTACAGCACAACGGGCAAGCCATATTGTTCTTAGAGTGTGAATGGTTACAAGGGCATTGAATGGTTTTAATTTCTTTATATTATTTATTAGGATATTTTTTAAATTAATTGTGTCTTTGTGGAATACAAAGCAGCGTAAGGTTGAAAAGAATGGACATGTCTCAAAGATATGTGATGAATTTTCCGGGAACAAATTGCATAGTATACAAGTAGGATCAATGTTTAGTTTAAATCGATTTATGAGAAATAACTTTGTTGGTATTATATCAAGTAGCAGATTATACAGGAATTTTAACCATGAGTGAGGCACATACAAATTTTGAAATTTAGTCAGTGTTCTTGCAGTAGATAGTGTTGACCAAAGTTGTCTATCGGGATAATTAATTTTTTTTAGATCTTTGTATGACAAACCAATTAGAGTATTAATATTATAATTGTCCAGTAAATCAGCATTCTCAATGGCATGATCAGTGAAAAAGTGGCGATTTGCATATGGAGTAATAGCAAGGAGAAGTAGAGGTGGAGGAGTTGTCCTTAAAAAGGGATTAGTAGTGGTAACGATGTACATCTTAGCTCTAATGTAGGAGGTGAATGATTGAGGAGCTATTAGGTTAAGCCCACCCTTGCAAATTGGAAAACAGGTATTTTCTATTGATAGAAGATGTGATGTTGATCCCCATATATATTTTTTTGCTATACTCATGAAATATTTAATAGTTTTTTTTTGAAGATGCATCCAAGGGCTGTAATAGGCAAGAATACCTCCTAGAATGGCATTGATGATACGAACTTTCATTATAGGGTACAGTAATCTTGAGTTGAAGCACTTTATTTTTTTATTAAATTTGTCCATGACAAGAAGATTTAAGTGATGACTTAGTTGTGTTTTTGAGAGATTAATAGGTATGCCAAGAAATGAAGAAAATGAACCTGTAAAGTGTGAGGGAAGACTGCGACCGGTAGCAATTTGCCATAAGGATGATTTGTTTATTTGTATTGTGGATCCTGTTATAGTTTCAAATTTCTTAAGTTTATGAAGTAGCATAGGTATATTTTGCAGGTCCCTGAATATTATCAAAATGTCATCAACATATGAAATGATCTTAACAGTTGTGCCTAAGTGTGGAAGAAAAATACCATCTATGCATTGCTCTATGTCCTTAATCAAGGGGTCTATGTATATCGCAAAAAGTAATGATGCAAGTGGAGAGCCTTGTGGGATACCTCTACTTGGCTTAAAGGGTAGAGAGAGTCTCATGTAATTTTTTAGTCTAATCATTCTATTGTTAAGATAGTTTTTAATAGCTGTAACAAGGTGTGTATGATTTTCAAGCATTTGATTAAGTACAGAGAATAAGAAGTTCCAATTTACAATGTCAAAGGCAGACTTAAAGTCTACCTGGCATGCCACATAGTTTGTTAGTTTGTTTTGTTTAATATAAAGTATTGCTTCTTGTGCTAATAATATTGCTTGAGATGCTTTTTGCCCTTTGACTGCAAAGTGTGAAGGGGAAATTTTAGGTAAAGCATAGATATTTAACTGTTTAAGTATAATTCTAGCAAACATTTTCTGATCAATGTCTTCTAAGGTAATGAGACGCAAATCATTTACTGTTGGATGTGGATTTTTAGAGTTTTTTCTTATACAGAATACTATATTTGTAGATAAGTTAGGGATGTGATATTCCTTCGAACAAAGTTGATTGTAGTATTTCTGTAGGAATGGAGATATAATGTATTCCATTTGCTTATATATGTTAGCTAGAATGAGGTCATTTGCTAGCGAGATATGTTGTTTTAAGTACACTATTTCATCAAAAACTTGTTGTTTAGATATGTAGTAATTTTGTGTACAGTTTGTCTCATTTGTAAATAACTGTGAAGAGCTATGAGATTTTTTAAGGGAAATATTCAAGTGGTGCAGAAGTGCCTCATCAACATAAGTACCAGAGAGGAGAGAATTATCTTTTGATAGAATGGAAATGCCACAAGCATATGGGATTGGAAATTTTGCATAATTTATTGTGGTTTTTGTTAGTGCTGATAGATTTGGTAAAATTTTTCTCAGCCTAAAAACCATGTTGTTCTGGTTATATAACTGAGTTAAATGTTTGTTTTCACATTGGAGCTTATAGATAAGATCTTTTGCCTCATCAAACCTTGTTATAGCTTTAAGGGTTGAATTTATGTCTTCAATACGTTGTTTTATAAGGTTATTAGAGTTATAGTGTGATAGGCGATCTGAACAGCACATGTTTAGTATTTTTTTGAGTTGAGACCATTTTTCAATTGGAGAGAGATTTTTCATCTGATGTAGGTGGTTGCTTACTATTAATATATTACAGAAATCATCTATGGTAAGTTTGAATTGTCTAGGGAGTTGTTTCTTATATGAGAATTTATATATAGTTTGTCTGTTATGTGGGCATTTTTGCATGATTGTTACACAGATGTGGTCAGAAAATGAGACTGCAGTTAGATGAATTGAGGCTTTTAGGTTTATAGAAGAACTAAAAAATAGATCTATGAGAGAGGATCCTTGTGCACCCATGAATGTAACAGCATTTGTTGGATATAGGTGTGCTAATGGCAGCAGGGCAACTTGTGAAAGTTTGGCTTTCAAGGAGAGTGGCAAACCATTGTAGCTGCAGTTAAAGTCACCACACATGATAACTGTACCGGGCTTATGTAGTATTTTGTTATGCACAACCAGTAGGGTATCAACAACATCCTTTGCCTTTTGACATGAATATATTCCTATAATATAGTAAAGCTGTGAATGGAACAAAAAAGAGATAATTATTGAATTAACTGATAAAAGTATTATTTTAAGTTTTGTCACTGGAAATTGATTGTTTATTAGAATTGCAACACCTTGAGCTGGTCTGATGTTTGGCTTGTATGTAAAAATGTATTTGCTATGCAGAGTGTTAATTATGGTTGGATTGGTTACTCTGCTAATTTTTGTTTCTGTTATGACAAAAATGTCAGCATTATGATTATTTAAGAATTGAATCAGTTGTGAGAGTCTGTTATATGAGTTAATACCTCGTATATTTATTGTGGCTATTTTAATGTTAGACATGTTCAATGTTTAATGAGTTTGATTTAAGCTTTTTGTTTGTGTGCTTAGTATCACAATTAGATATTTTAATTTTTTTACTATTGTCATTTGTAAGATTGATATCCGAATTTACTAGTACACTATTTTGCTTTACTGTTATCTCAGGATAGTTTTTACTGTACAAAGAGTCTTGGCTATGGCTTAAAGATGAACTTTGTGTCAAACTGTTATTCAAATCCATTAATGGTTCCTGTGGATCATCAATGGAAATTGAGTTTTGTGATTGGTAATTATGCTGTGAATGCATGTCAGGCAAACGGTTATTTATACTAAATTCTTGATTAGGGAGAGTTATGGTTGATTCATTATTGGGAAGATTAGAGAGTTGAATTGCCTCTGTATTTGATGGGAGAGTGTAATTTTTGAAACAACGCTGGCCCATGATAACTTTTCCTTATCTTTACTACAAAGGTGACCAAGTCTATCGATTTTGCCACAACTTAAACAGTTACCAATGTTACATTGTGAAGCTATATGCCCTATTCTGGAGCATTTGAAACATAGAGGTTGACGACCTTTAATACTAATTGTGATGGGGATGGATCTCATATAAATTCTATGTGGAAGTTCATCTGGTTTATGATTAGGTTTCATTTTTAGTGTAATTTTCCAGCAGTTTGTTGGAATCTCAAATTTTATATTAGGTGTGAGCTCTCTTGAGATATTTATTATCTGTGCAATTTCTGATATGTTTTTTTGTAGCACAACATCTGTAAAGTCTGGAGGTGCATGCATGATGCGACCATAAACTATTGGATTAGGGTCTTTGGTGACGTAATATATTTTTTTAAAATTTAAATGTGTTACGGATTTTTCTGCTTCTTCGCGTTGTTGTTTTGAAAAATATTCTAAGCATATAAAAGATCTAGCTGGGAAAGTTGCTGTCGATTTTATATTTTTTATCATGTTATACTTTTGCAGTTCCTCTAGATAATCAGGTAGAGAAGGACGAGATAAAATTGGTTCATTGCCTGCTGGATCATAGTTTTCTATTATACTAATAATGGATGTGGAAGGAGAGAGACTATTTGCAAATATCTTTCGCCAATAATCATTAAGCTTGCTAAAAGAAGTATATTTAGTTTTATTTGTTTCTATATTATTTGCAATTGAGTTAATGTCTATAAATTTCGTTGGATTACTGGAAATTGATGTAGAATCGTTTTTAATTTTTGTTATAGCTTTTTGATTCTTTTGTTCTGATGATGCAATTTCCGCTGTGTTAATAGCGACAGATACACTGCTATCACTAAGGAATGTTAGTGATTTAAATTTGCGCATTTTGCTGGGAGGACTAATATTTATATTATTACTATTATTATTATTATTATTATTTTCATTTAGTTCCATTTGTTCACCCCATGTATGAACGTTATTTGAGGATTGAAAACTATCAGTGTTTTCCGGGGTTCTTTTTTTCTTATTAGAAGCTTTTATATTATTTTTTTGCACTTTTTTTGCTTGGTTATTTGCATGACTATTTGTTTGGCTATTTGTTTTAAATTCATTAAGAACAACAGAATTATTAGCTGTTTTACTGATATACGCATTAGATTTTACATTTTTTGATATTTCAGTTTTAACTGTTTTACTTTGGGATGTTGCTAAGCAAGAATTCGTGTTAAACTTGTCAATATCTGGTAGACTGTTATACTTCTTTTTCCTTAACATTTTAGACGTAGAAGTCATTAAAGGCAAATTATAATGAGATTTGCTTTTATAAAAATTATTTTTTATCTAAACTTACCTTAAAGTTAAGACAGCTACGAGTTCAAACTTTAAAACAAGCAGCCATTTTAGCGTTACTTAAATGAAATCGATATATCAGTCCGGAGTTCATATAGCTTTTCCCTTTTTTATGACTGTGATTGATTATATTTGATCTGCTGAACTAATATCTCAACTCAATGGTTGTCTAACCTATGACATATTAAAAACTTAATAAATAAACAAAATACAATACATAAAAACAAAAATAAATATTAAAAAATTATTTGATGCACATTTGTAAAATAAAAAAATAATATTTTATAAAAATATAATGTGATTCAACTTTTGTTAATTATAATGTTTTATATTTTTTTAGTTATAATATTTTATATTTTAGGTCTAATACTAAAATTGAATAACAACGTTTTACCCATTCCTTAATTGTTTTGTGATCACATTTTTACTTTGAGCTCATATATTTGGAGTCCTGATTTCATGTGCCTTTAAATTTATTAAATCATTCAGTGATACCAGTTTTCTGATTAGCTTTAGTTCACATGTATTAGAAAATAAATAGTTACAATTGACTCTTGATTTTATGCACCTTCAAATTTTAATCATTCAGTTTGTTTGGCTTCTTGGTCCATTTTTAGATCACATGCTTTAGAAGAACCATTAAGCATCACATGATCACTATCTCTTATACTAGCACATATTTGTTTATAAACAAAGCAAAACTCTCCATACAGTATTGCCACACTGTGCCAACCAGAGTAATCAATGAATGCCAGAAGGCTTGTGCATAAAATCCCTATCTAATGGCTACTCATCCAATATCCCCAGACTAGTTTCTGGCTTGTGGCCATTGTCACTGGTTGGCAAAGGTTGGCAATACTGTATGGAGAGTTTTGCTTTGTTTATGCTTTAGAAGAGTGAATGGCTAAACTGGCTTAATTTTATATAGATTCAATGGTAGTTAGATTCATTGCATTTGTTCCATTTTTATTTTCTTAGAGAGAATGGTCAAAGACCCAATGTTAATATCTCATGTCTTTGTTCCTCATATATTTGTTTCATATTACTTTTAGTATCTTAGCTTCTGATAGACAGATGTTGTGGATGACAGCAAATTCGATAGTTATGGTCTTTCTTTTACATTTTATTATATTTAATTTATTCTCTTACTATTGGATCACTACATCAGGGAAAAGTCAGAAGGAACACACCAGTGATTTAACCATTCATAAGAAAGATGTTTATATGAAAGACCATATTTATCAACCTTCAGGATATTTTATATGTCACTATTCTTTGCCTGCTAATTTACTATATTGGCAACACTGGCTGGTCTGTTAAAACTTCACTGGTATTAGATTCCTGACTTGAAGAAAAAATAGAAAAGACCCTATACAAAAGATTTTTAGTTCTTTTATACTTTACCTCATCATTCTTTTTTGAAAGATATTTTCTATCACCCAGACATAATCTGACATTTCGCTATCACATAAATTTTTGGCGTATTATTTTTTTTATATATATTACTTTATTTAATTAGTTTTTATTCCATATAAGCTAATTACATTGCTAATTATATTTCAGATATTAATTATTCTTATTGTACAAAAAAAGTGCAATTAATCAAATTTTAACAAATATGTAGGACTAATTAAAGCCTTTTTAATTATTTATTTATTTAAATAAATCCATATTATCTGGTTCTAATTAATTTTATCTGAGTTAAAATAAAATATATTTTACTGATATAAATTTATTGATTATTACAAAGAGAAATAACTATTATAAAACTTTCTCATGTATTTTTCTCTCTTTTTTTCATTCATATATTTATATCTCTAATCAGTTTTAGCCCATGCTATAATATATATATGTACATATATGGGTGTGTGTATTTATGAAAATTATAAGAAATATGTAAACAAGTAAAGGAAATATATAAATAAATAAACAAATCACGATCACTTCTCTATATAGTTAATTTTTTTATTTATTACAGCTTAATTTTTATTATTAATGCTTAATTTTTAAATGAAAAAGGCAGACAAATATATTTCCTTCTCATTCTGATCTAAGTCTCAAGAAACCTGAATGGCTGAAAATCAGATTGTTGTACTAATAATTTGCCCTATTAAGAACTATACGGAAAATTGATTTTAAATGCATGTTTCTAAAACATTGTTGTGGCTCAAAAAATATTACTAACAAACTATAAGTTTAGCAGCAGATATACTCTGTTTTTCTAAACTAAAAATGTTTTTAAAAAATGATCTTTACGTACACTACTTCTCAATATCAGTTAAGCAATTTACAATAACTTCAAAAGAAATGAATATATATATATGCACACACAAACGTTTGTTTGTAGTACTTATATACATAAATTTATATCAGAAATATATTTTTAATATTAACTAAATCAAAAAATAGAATTCATTACTTTAGAGTTACAGATAAAATTAAATAATGCTAAAAATTTGCACATTTTTATTTTCCCCTATAATAAAAATAATTGCTTTTCAAATTTTATTCCCTCATTGAATTAAATAAAAGAATAGAATTTATAACCTTAAAGTTACAATATGAAAAATAAATAATGCTAACAATTTGTGCAATTCTATTTTTCACTACAAATTATATTTATTTGCTTTTCAACAATTTATTTCTTTATTCAATGAATAGCAAATAATTTTAATGGATGTTTTTAAATAACCTATGATTATAAAAATATCATTCATAAACATTTCTTTGTAATATATTTTTAGTTTGAACTAATAAATTTGAACCAAATTTGACATTATTTAAGGTGGATAGTGCTAGCTGATTTTTTTTTTCCTGAAAAACTAATATTTACCGAAAATTTGTGTCTTTAATAATAAAGACTGTCAGTCTGATTATTTAACCACCATCAAATTTAAACCCATTTCATCAAAACTTCTGTTAGTGCTGGAGGTGGACAAACTTTTCACAAATTTTACATTTTGTTTTTAAAATAAACATTTCCAATAAGTAATATGCTTTAATAATTGCAATTTGAATTTTTTTTATTATAAATCTACAGTCATGCACAATTTAAACTATTGTTTATCTTTTTAACTTTTTGAAAAATCCATGTGAATTTGGCTTAAAATACAATGCATATATATTTAGACAAAAATTACTACCATAAATTGAACAAATTTTTTATATCATTCATAAATACATATGTATATAAAATAACACTATATTGTTAAAAGCAGATTTCCATGACAACAGTTAGAAATTATTGATTATTTATATTGGGATTATCTAAGTGTTGACTGTTTTTTAATATATATATATATATATTCTTTAAAGAATGATTCTGAAGCAATTAATTTATTTTAAAATGCTTTTAATATTAATGGTGTGTGGGATTTAAGTGGAATTGTGAGTAATATTTAGAATAAATTTATTATCTTGTAGTCCTTTACACTTGAGAAGTCTGCTTGTAATAGTGAAACAATGGGTTGTGTTTAGTGTTTATTTTCTTTGGCTAGTCTGACTTAGCTATAAATTTGAGGTAATTTTGATTATTTCATTGATTAGTTTAGCTTTAGGTTTTTAATATTTGTATTAAGTTACATTATATACAACTTGATTTCCTTGCAATTATATATAAATATTGAATTAAATGTTGAATAGAAATGAGGGGATAATATCCATTAAATAGAGAGAATTTCAATTTTTGATGTTGCTAAGAAATTATCAATTACTACTAATTAACAATTCCTAAGGTGAAGCAAGTTTTTTTCATAAATCTATCATTGCTCTTTTGTTTGGGAACATCAAAAGTTAAAGTTGGAATATATTTACATTTTATTACAATATTTTAATTTGTGGACATTTATTGTATTATTGGGTCATATATATATTTTATTACAATATTTTAATTTGTGGACATTTATTGTATTATTGGGTCATATATATATATATATATATATATATATATATATATATATATATATATATATATATATATATATATATATATATATATATATAACCACTGTTTCATATTGCATTGCTCAATGTATATCATATAATATTCAATTGACCAAACAGTTTACTACTTTTACAATGCTTTATTATCCACTCTTTCCTGCAGTTAACAGTTTCGATTTCCCCATCTTTCAAACTATATCTCCTAATCTCACTTTACAATCAAATTTTAAATCATATATATATATATATATATATATATATATATATATATATATATATATATATATATATATATATATATATATATATATATATATATATATATATATATATTGTAATGGACGATACTTTTACTCCATTATACCAATCATCAGTTAACTGGGACCTACAGTTTATGGTGCCAAATGTAATGGAAAATATATATATAAACATATTATACATCAAATGTAATGGAATGTCAATATATGAGAAGAAAATAATGCTTCAAACATTGGATGATAAATGTAATGGAATATATGTAATCTAAATGAATCCAATTGTTGAGAAAGCCTAATATAATAGATTGTATAATTTAAATGAAGAAAGATAAAATTATCCCAGTTGTATTTAAATAAATTGTTTATATGCCCTTCCAACTAGCTATACATGAAATAAATCTAAAATCATACAGAGCAATGAGATCTATTATTATAATTTATTCTGAAGGTTGATATGACTAACTAACAAAATATATATTAGAAAAAAAAAGAATTCTATTGAAACTAATATACACATCCAATAAGTAAACTTATGTATATCTAAACATATCAATGAACAATAATATGTGTAAGTAGCCTAAAGACTAAATAATAAGTGAAATACGAAGTTATCCTCTATTAGATTGTGAATTCAATTAATTTCATAATGACTCTGGCACTAAAAGAAAAATAAGAATAAAATATTAATACTCTTCCAAATAAATTACAAAGGCATTACTTATAAAACAAATAGTACAGCCTTTATTTCTATATTATGATTTAATTTTAGGTAGTATCAATGTTTTAAATAAGTTTTAAATACAAACCCAAATACAAAAAAATATATACATATATACTTGCAATAAGTATATATATTAAATAGATAAAGACATATTTGTGCTCAACAAGTATGCATTAATATAAACACAAATCCATATTTATATTTTTCAAATACATTGTATACAGCAAATAAATAAATTATTGTTTAGGTCTGCATAAGAATTATTATATGAAGTTAAAAATAAATAAATAAATAAATAATAAAAAAAAATTTATAATAAAATTTGCGTATATAAATTTTACTTATTAAAATATACATATAACAACACATATGCAACCCAAACTTATAAGCCATACTTTAAGATTTTAAATTACTTAAGTGTTAATTTTGACACCTGTTAAACGTTTGTTGTTTTTAGAAAACAAGATGCTTGAATTGAATAGAATGATATTTATAAAAACGTTTTATTTTTATAATTAAAAATAAAAGTAACAAAAAAAAAATATATCGATCTCAAAAATATATATATATATATATATCATTTATATTAACAAAATTATTTACTACCTTTCAAAGTTCAACTTGTTTATTTTTCTTTTCAAAAGTCAACTTGTTCCGTTGTTTTATTCCTTTATATTTGTTTAATATTAGAATGCATTCTATCTAAAGTTGAATTGAAGAAATACCACATTAGAAAAAATTATCGGTTTCCAGATGCACATATATATTTCTTTTTTTTTTTTAATTTCTCTCCTTGAAAAAAAAAATAATTAACATGTTGAATCCAATATACTAACTAATTTTAGTTACTTCCAGATTATTATTAGATTGACCATTATAGATTCCAGATAGCTATATCAAATTTAGGCTTCAGACATGGTGAAATTCATGTGTTGAAATTTGCTTAGTTTTTCTTTTTAAACTGCTGTGGAATAAACAAAAAGAAATGGTGCAGCTCCCTGGCTGTGATATATATATATATTAGCCGATCATGGTTTATGTTTTTACCACAGTAATTTATCTTATTCAATTATTCTCAAGAATGGAAATTCCAAAGAAACAAAATACAACTAATTTTAGCCTTCCATTTTTTTTTAAAAAACTATCTTAATAATGATGGCCTCCTTTGTTGTTGCTGTTGCTCCACGTGAGCTAGCAAAAGCAGTTTTGAAAACCATTGTTACATTAGTTTTTTTTTAAACAATTAACATTCAATAAATAAAAATATCAGTCATATATATAAAAAAAAATATTAAATTGAAAATTTATTTATTAGCTTTAAATATATATATATACATAAATAATATTGCATTTTTTTAATAATCACTACAAATAAAATAATCTTTTTTTATAATCAGCAATTTATATGTCTTTATTTATCTATATTAATTAAATATTCATAGTGATGTACCATCAATAAATAAATAAAATAATAACCCCAAACAACTATAACTAATAGCCATAAACAATAATAAGACTCCATATATAAACATCAAATCAAAGAGATTTTTTTTTAATAACAACAAATGATTTTTAAAATATGGGTAGATTTATCGAACTTTACAATATATATATATATATAAGAATAAAAATAATATAATATAATGGTAATTAACTATTATATACAGTCTTTCAATCCACAGAAATACTTTCAGTTAATTCTTTACCCCTTCCTCAGCTGCCAAAATAAATTAACTAAAAGTACTTCTGTGGATAGAAAGATTATAATTAACTATTATATACAGACTTTCAATTCACTCAAATACTTTCAGTTAATTACTTAACTCTTCTAAACTTCCTGAAATAAATTAATCAAAAGTCCTTCTGCAAATTGAAAGACTGTATATAATAATTAATTACCGTTATATTTATTATTTTTATTGTTATTATAATAGTTTTTTAATTAATGGACATTTTATTTGTATTATATATATATATTGAATTATATTTTAATGGATTTTTAATTTGATAAATATATTTATATAATATTATAATTCGATGTCTACATTTCTTCAAATCAATAATCTTACAATTGAATATTTATAAATACAATAATTAAATATATATAAAGTATAGCTTAAAAAATTTTATCCACTTAGGAGTGCTTTTGACTATTCTCATAGTTTTTATCAACAAACCCTTTGAAAGGCTAACTTTTCCCCCAATTCCATGATCTTAACATCTGCTGCCGGTCTGTTAATCAAGTTTTGTTGTATTTGTATATTACCAAAGCTTTTTTATTTTCCTTTTATTGTTACCTTTTTCAATTTGCAATATTTTTACATTATTATAATTGAAGTTAAAATGATAAATACATGACTATATTATGGTCATAAAAATGGATTATCAAACATTATTATTTAATTTCCAATTTTGTTTCATTTTCTGAACCCTTTTTAATAACAGCAAGTGCTCTTTAGTTTTTTTTTCCTATATAAGAATAAAAATATTAATAATAATATTGATTCTCCTGCTAATAATATAAATATCAATACCATATATTTTGAATGATCAAGTAAATTTCATAAAGAAAATTTATAATAGTATATGTGACATTGCATTTTACTCACATCCTACATTAAAAAAATTAATAAATAACTGTAAAGATAAAATCTCATTTATAAATAAGAAGTGCAGCATTTATAAATGGATATGTAGGTGTGGTAGCAGGTATATAGGGGGATCAAGATGCATGTTGGAAAAAAGAACTAAAGAGGACTTGCTGTTATTAAAAAAGAGCCAGAAAATGAAACAAAATTGCAAATTAAAGAATAATATTTCATCATCCATTTTTATGACCATAATAAGTCATGTATTTATGGTTTTAACTTCACTTATAATAATGTAAAAATATTGCAAATTGAAAAAAATAACAACAAAATGGAAATAAAGGAAGCTATGCTAATATACAAATACAAATAAATTTAATTAATAGACAGGCAGAAAATGTTAAGATCACAGAATTGTGGGAAGGTTAGCCTTTCAAAGTATTAGCTGAGAAAGACTATGAGAATAGTCAAAAGTGCTCACAAGTGAATAAAATTTTTAAAGTTATACTTTACATATATCTAATGACCTGTATTTATAAATATTCAATTGTAAGATTACACACACACACACACACACACACATATATATATATATAAGCTGTTAATAAATTAATAATTATTCACATATATTAATGTATAGAGAAAGCCTCCCTATGTAATATTTCATCCAGAACTGAGACTTCATCAATTAATCCAGGAGATATAACATTATCTCCCTATGCACAGATCTTATGACAGCTGTCAAATTAGAAATGTATGATTCTATTCAAGACCAATAAAATTAAAGCCCTCTCTAGATTAGAATTATGCATGTTGTAATTTTAATAACAGTATATAATATACAGTACATAACATACAGTATATAATATACAGTAGTTGATTTCATGAAATACAATTTCTGGCATATTATTTATTAGTTATATATGTAAAGAGTTTTGATTTTTTTATTAGAATTAACCCTTTTTAATTGGAATGATATATATTATCAAGTCAATATGAAAGAGAGACTGGTGTTATATTATCAGTGTTACTTGACAAGTTTCTAGATATGGATTGAAATTTTCATAGTGATGACATATTTGTTAGTTTTTGTTATGCATTGATATGGATAACTATCTATTAATTTACATACATTATTATGTGTATTCTAATAAATCAACTTTTTTACATATATTTAAGAGATTTTGTTATATATTTTGCATATATTACATTTATTTTAGTATGTGTTTATTAATTATATATAAAGTGGTTTCAGTAAAAAGGTGACTGGTTTTCTCTCCAAAAGGCCTCGAGTCACAGATACTTAATTAACCACTACTGAAAATTTTGGGGCATTATTGTCTGAATCACAATTTATGATATAAAATATAAATGTCTGTTTTGTATTTTTATTAATCATTTTCAATACTCTTCCTGCCATTATAAAATCATGCAACCCACTTGCAAATATTTTTGGATTTATGACTTCAGTGCTATACCTTATTTGAATCATTTCAAATGTTTTAGTAGTTCCATCTGGTTTAAACAAAATTTAATGTTAATGCATTATTTCTTTGTGGGTTGTTGTATAAAATATATTGTCATACTTCATGTTAGAAATCATGATTCATATACACTACTATCTTAAAATTTTGGGGCTGAATTGCTAAACTAAGTCACTAAACAATGTAAAAAGATGGGAGAGAAAACCCATCAAATTTTCACAGTGCACAGTGTCACACTACATATATATATCACATGGTAACTCTGAATTATATTATAATTTTTAGTTGATAACATATTTGTTTATAATCGTCTAATAATATTTTATTATACATTATATTTTTTAACTTTTTTTTTAAATAACAATGTAAATAGACTAAACAATTTCTGTCCAAATTCAACTGCATTAATTTTCTCCATGAGATATTTCATCACTTGATATAAGAAATCACAATATTCAATTTACCACCCAGTGAGAGAAATTGCTAACTTTTTTTTACTAACTTAAAATCACATATACTTAAATGTAGCAACTTGACTTTTAAACTCTTCCTTGATAGAGTTGTATTCTTTCTCAGATATCTCAAACTTTTCAATATTACTTCTAGAAAATATTTTGAATGACTCAAAATTTGATTCTTTTTGCAAAGTTTATTAAAGTTCATGATTATTTTTGTGCAATAATTATGTAATATAAATTATTACTTATTTACATTGTATACAAGTATTTTATTTTAAAAAAAAAAACAGAATATTATATACTAATAATGCAAATTAGAGTGAAAACTGTTTGTTAATACATCATCCCTGATAGTCCATTAAAATACATTGCAATACTGTAAAAATTATTTTAAAAATTTATATTTTAAATATCAAATGTCAAATAAATAAGATTTTGTTCACTTTCTGAAATAAAACAGCTTTTTTTGATGTTGATGATAAAAAATTTTATTGTTTTGATTATAATGTAATTTTTTCAATATTTATAAAATCAAATGTGATTTTTTTAGAATTTATTTCACTTTTAAACAAAAGTGTCTATCAAATAAAGTCAAATTTATTATACTCTGATATATTTTAATGATTTAATACTAAAATTAAAGTTGAAAGCTTTCAGACAGAGAAAATAATTTAAACTATCACATTGTTAATGCAGTGCTAGAGAGTTAATATTTCTTTTAAATGATTACTGTTATTTTTAATCAGGACTGAAATGATCCAGTCAAAAAACATAACTGTCAAAGTATGTTTCTAAAATAACAAATACACAAAATGCAAATATATTCCCTAATTCATAAAATCTTACACAAATTATTATTATTTTAAAATACAAAAATGATAATTATTTTGATATTATAATAAAAAAATGTTGTGATTATTATATATTTTAAATTGTTAATAATTTAATTAATAAAACATTTTACCATTGTTTTGCTTATAAAATTCTTATTTATGATCAATCCAAATATAAATGAATCAAAGTTGATTAAATGATTAATAAATTGTGATAGTTTATTAAAATCAAAATTATTTAGGAATATTTCACAAAAGAATAAGTTATTATATTAGTATATTTAAGATCTTTAAATTATTTTTATATAAATATAACTAGAAATCAAACATTATTTTCTTTATTTATATATATATGCATTTATAATTTTATCCAAAAAATTAAAATGATTATTTTTTAAAATAAAAAAATAAGAATTAGAAGGTCCATATAAAAAATATTAGTCTCCATAATTTGTAATTAAAATTTGTAACATAAAAGAGTCATTTGTCATCACCACCACCCCAACCGGACTTGAAAATTTACTTTTTGCTGAATTATTTATCTATCCTTTGTAAACATAAACATACTATATGTAAACATACTATTAATTGCTGAAAGATTTAAAAAGGTTTGGAGACACAGTGATATAATTTGTGTGTAAAATTTGAGAGCCTATTGGACTAAGATTAGCAAACAATTGGTTGAGTATTAATAAAAAAGAAAGTATAATATTAATAAACAAATTTATTAATATTTCAGTAATACTAATTAATAATTACTATATAAATGTATAAATTAGACTTTAATGTCTGTGTTAACAAAGCATTATACAACTTTTTTTACATTTAACACATTCTTTCACAAACAGTTTTATTCATTCTGCTTTAGGATCCATCTAATATAAACTTGAATAGTCAGTAAATAATGCTATTATAGATACACTTTTGTGCTTGTTTTTGATTTATGACCTCTATTAGTGAAATCTTAATATCTAAAGATGGATTTAATGCATTTATACATCTAAACAAAACAAGCAAAACTCTTTATATGTATTGCCATTCAGTGTAAGCCAGAGTAATCAATGGATGCCAGAAGGCTTGTGCATAAAATCCCCATCTAGTGCCTACTGATCCAATATCCCCAGACTAGTTTCTGGTATTCTGGCCTTTGTCAGTGAGGAGCCTTGGATCTGACAGTGCTGCATCTAGATCATCCTAAGATCTAGGTGCAGTGCTCTCAGATCCAAGGTTCCTCACTAAGCCAGAAGCTAGTCTGGGGATATCCTAAGATCTAGGTGCAGTGCTTTCATATCCAAGGTTTCTCACTGACAAAGGCCACAAGCCAGAAACTAGTTTGGGGATATTGGATGAGTAGACACTAGATGGGGATTTTATGCCCAAGTCTTCTAGCATCCATTGATTACTCTGGCTTGGACCAAGCGGCAATACATGTAGAGAGTTTTACCTGTTTTGATAAGAGTTATGAGCAATCATAGGAAATGGTGATCATGTGATGTTTATTTATACATCTAGCATTACTTTTAACCTTTTCTTTACCAATACCATGTGATCTCAGAATGATATTCTTGGTTATATTTTTAAAAGTAAAATTACTCATAATAGCAATTTAATGAGCTATATCTTAATGTTTGTAATTTATTATTAAATGATTCTAATAGAACAGTAATAAATCCATATTGTAGTTTGTGTTTCTGTTGCTAAATGTCAGTAATTATCTAAAATTAAAAAACATCTATAATTCAAAATTCAATTTGCAAAAGCCAAGTTACATAACAATATTTCTTTACATTACATTTCTAAAGTAGAAAAAATTCTAAAACTAATTTTTTGGTCTCAAGATGATATTCACTACTTTAAAAGATAGTTTTTAATAAAAAATGTAATATACATTTTATTTTCATAATTATATCATGTTTTTAGAAGAATTTAAACATAATGTCAGGGGAAGCAAAAAAATTATATTATTGTAGTCAACATAAAAAGTAGATTTTATTTCTTTATTTACTTAAATTACAGCTTTTATATTTTTTATTATTATTTTAGTTTTATCTAAAATTAATTTTAATAGCATTTACCTTAAAAACTAGTTTATTCAAATTAAAGATATTATGTATGAAAAATTGAACTTTACAATTTTAGCCTGAATATAGTTACATTACATGGCTGTTGAATAATTAACTTTTTTTATAGGATCGATTTAATAGTTTAATTTTTTTTTTTAAAAAAAAAACTTACAATTTTGATCTCCGTCCAATTTCTGCATAATTACATAGATCTGATAGTAATTATTTAGATCTTTGGATATATATATATATATATAATAGGTTAACCTTATGGTGCTTATTGATTATTCAAATTTATAATAGATGGCTTTGAAACATAGAAAAGAGAACTGATTTTGAAATTATACCACCTGCATGTTTGATGAGTGATAGACTGTCTGACACTAACACTTAAAATTCTTGATTCCTGGCCAACTCTGTAATTTCCATTGCACAAATATTTTATAAATTCCTAAATACTAAGGCTATTTGCTTACTTTTTATACTTATTTTATTAAAGTATATACTGGATATCATTAAATTATAGTTAAATATAAAAAATTTCTACAAGAAGGCAAATCATATTCCTTCACTGATACCAATATTCTAAAATATTAAAACAAAATTTTATTGATATGCTTAAAAATTACAGTGATTATAGTTCAAATAGAAAAACACTTCTTTTTTCAAATACCTCTGAGGAAAAAATGCATAAAACTATACTAGTGAAACAATTTTTGAGAAACAGTGATTTCTATAATTTTTTTTTTTAAAAACTTAATAATATATTATTAAGTATTTTGTCCTTTTTTGCAGCCAACATTCAATAATGATTTTCACTTTGGAGCTTCTATCAAATAACCATCTTTTTTAGTGCTTAAACAAGGCTTTGTAAATATATAATAGACTATGTATTGAATGAAAGTGTAACTAAAGTTAATTGCTTTGGTATGATAAATTTTTAACAATAAAGATTTTTAACTTTTCTTTTTATTTCATTTTTTTTTAAGAAAGACGACTTTAGTTTTTTTATACATAATATTATTATTTTGTTTAAGTTATAACTATTTTAATTAGTATTATTTTGTTTTAAAGTTTTAAAAGAATGACTTTCTATTGTCCAGGCTCAATCTTAAACTGACAAAATTTATCAATGCTTGGAATTATATTATAGAATGTGCATTATGGAAAATTCAACAGAAAACTCAACAGAAATTAAATCATTTTTGCTAAAATTAAATACTTCAATGGATTTTGAGAAGTGGTCTCATTATTATTTCTGTTGTGTAAGAACTTTGATTAATTTTATTTGCTATACTATAGGTATATGATATTACCAAATTAAATTTCTAAAATATGCTAAAGACTTTGAACAATTTTAACAACTCTTTAAGCAACTTGTATATTTAACAATGTTTTACATTTTTCATGTATTAAAAAGATTTTCTTTGGAATAATTTTCATTTTAAATGAAAAGACTTTAAATCTCAATTACAGCATCCAATTCATAATTACAAAACATTTTTAAATGCCTTACCTGAATTAATATATAACTCGATAAGGAAATCATTTATTTCAAACTTTTATATACATGTTGATTTTATTGTAAAACTCATATTATTTAGACACTATTCATATTTCTAAAAAGTGGATCATAAATTAATGACTTTAAATTTATATAACATGCATTAATTATTATTATTATTATTATTATTATTATTATTATTATTATTATTATTATTATTATGTTTCAAAAAAGGAAGTTTATTAATCAAAGAAATACGGAGTTTTTTACATTGATTTTACATTGATTTTTTACAGTGATGATTATTATTATTATTATTATTATTATTATTATTATTATTATTATTATTATTATTATTATTATTATTATTATTATTATTATTATTATTATTATTATTATTATTATTATTATTATTATTATTATTATTATTATTATTATTATTAAATGTTAATTAAAGGATAACACTCATTTACAAAAAAGACAAGTTATTTAAAAAGCTATTGACTTTAAAATGATAGTTATTATTATTAACAACAATGTGAAATTGATTTACTCACAAAATATCTGTGTTATGTTTGTTTAAAGCTAAAACACACAAATATATTTTCCCAACACATTGAAATTAGAGCTTATTGATTTGTACATTTTGTGGAAATATATTATAATAATAATATGTACTTTTAAATGTGCTATATTACTGAAATATCAATGAAAATTTGCTTTGTGAATTTATTATTGTTTCCATTTTTCCAAAATTATTAATCTGTTTCAACAACCTGAATAAATTATATCACATATTATTGAAATATTGATGCTCCTGAATTATTATTATGAAAGTTTATCTATGAACTTTTTGTTCTTCATTTATTCTAAAACTTCTGCTCTTCTTCATTATTCTCATTACTTTTGAGATAATTGTTCCTTATTGCTTATCATTAATTTGTACTCTAGAAAGGTATATGAAGTTTAATATGACATTTGAGTGAAATATTAAGTGTGCATCATATTTGTGCTTTTGTTCGTGAAATATATTTCATCAATTTGAATGGCTATATGTATCTGAGCTACCATCTTTAAAAAATTTTGCTTAATCTCAATTTGTGAAATATTATGTGTAAATTAAATATGCTATATTAAAGTAAGCATCCACAAGATATTTCAGAACTTTAATTCAATAACTGTATCCTGTCAA
This sequence comes from Epiperipatus broadwayi, assembly GCA_028023455.1. Lineage (NCBI taxonomy): Eukaryota > Metazoa > Onychophora > Udeonychophora > Euonychophora > Peripatidae > Epiperipatus > Epiperipatus broadwayi. Next base: position 14,716,929 of record JAQFVV010006209.1, on the reverse strand, counting down.
ATATAAGGAATGTCAAGATGAAGGACTTTCTTTTGGGGGTAAAGAGTATTGTTATTAAGTTTGAATATTCATAATATTGTAAAATGCTATGTATTCTTATTATTTTATGCATCTTATCTGCTATAATTTTTATAAATCATTTACTAAGTATAACTATCATAAATTATCAGAATATTGATATCTTGATAATGCTATATTTTAAATGTGTTATATTTGTTTTTATCATAAAGTTATTTATTTTTGAATGTATATGCCAATTCTTACAGTAGTAGAAGCTGATGTATGCTTTTATTGTCTATTTTATACCATAATTTTATTAAGCTATGTTTAGCACTAATTATTTCATTATCAATTTTACATATCAGTTGGTTGTTGTTATTTTTCAAAGAGATTATTGCATTAGTCTCTCTCTTGTATTTCATATATTTTTATCTTGCCAGTGTACATTTTTAAAGAGATTTAGCTTAGTTTCTCTCTTTTGCATCATTATCTTTTCTAGTGAACTATATAGTTTGTTAACTAATATTGAATGATATAATGCTTAATTAAGGTAAATTCTTCTATTATTGTTGCTTTTCTTGATAGTCCATTCTCATTATCCTTTATTGGCCCAGAGTGATTTTCTTTGAGTTCAAACCATGATTTACTTTGCCTTATTATCCCAAATGTGAATTTATTTGTGATGTATTTTGGTATAAACATGGGTAGTGTACTACCATGACTTTATTCTGGCAATTGATATATATTTGTAGATACTGAGGGGTACCACTCTTACCTTCAATCATACTCTTATTATATATTGTAGGTTGTTTGGTTTGATTTGTAGGTCTTATAGATGTATCTTTCTATCTACTTAAAGATGTAAATCTGATAAATTATTTAATGTTAAATTTTTAAAATTGTACATATAGCTTCAGTAAGGAATATATATCTTCATAATACATCTCACCATATGGATTGGTAAGTTTATATTTTACGAAGGTATTACATACATTCATTATAAACTCTATAATAGAATAATTGTTTTGTCAAATGAGAGAACTTATTAAAAATACCAATACTGTATAAGGTTTCATTAATCATCAAATGGAAGTCATAATTTTCCTCTGTATTAAGAATTCATCTTGACAACACCTTAAATAGCAAGGTGGTTTGTCTTTAAATGTTCTTAAGATTTAATAAATGTTACTTTATTGTTAGTTTTCTTGTTTGTTTACCATCAAAAGTGTACTTTCCAAAATCTAAATATCATAAAGTTTATCACACAATTATCTTAGCTTGTCATGCATTGGGAGTACATAGAATATTAAGAATTTGACATGAGAGTCACTTTATTAAAATTGCATCACTGATGTTAGGAGAATATCCAATGAAGAAGTTATTTTACTTTTTAAAATAATTATAATTATTTATTCTTTCTTGGAAGATCACTTTAGTCAATTTCATTCAATTAAAAAATTACTGTGCTTGTTTCAAAAATCATTTTACAGTATTAAAAGATCATTCTGTTGTATTTAGAAGATTACTTTGTTTATTTGTTATAAATTTAAATGATAGAATTGCTTAGTTTTACATTAGAAAATATTTAAAAAGAATTTATTAGTAAGATATTTCGAGCAGTCATAAAACTCTTTATCTAATCATTATATACTGAATGTTATCTTAGTATTTTTTATTTTAAATTAAGAATTTTCATGTTTAGTTTAACTTTTAAAATTATTATTGTTGTAATTTAGTAAGACAATATTTTAAGGGTAAGAGTAGGTCTCACTGCTTTGTTTACTAGGATCTCATTCTTTGTTTAATAGGTTCAAAATTAAAAGAGAAGATTAAAATTTATAATTATTAAAATATTTAGCATATAAATCCTAGGATATCCATTTAACATATATAAGGTTATTAGAGAAAATTATTTCACTTAAGAACAAAATTATTTTTAAAGAAGTTATTGTGGCAAAAGATGAGAAAACATATCTATTTAATGGAATTTAATGTTGAATCTGTTCATGACAATATGATACTCATTATCGTTGTAAGATGTGTTATATTGGGGAGATGTTTTGCGAGTAGAAAAATTACAGTAACCTAATTTTTAATGACATATGCTTTAAATATTATGAGCTATTATATTTTAAAAGAGTATGAGAAGTCTTCTCCTCTTATTTTGCTAATATATTGCCTTTATCATAATGGTGTTTATTATTATTTACCCTTACTGTGGCATATGGTATTTGTGAACTTATCCAGTACATTGTCATGAATTAGCCAATATAATATTACGATACTTTTGATCAACTCATTATTTACCTCGTGGCAGATTATCTTCTGTAAGTTACAATTTTTGCTTGCTCAACATGTTGGCCTTCAGTCAGTTTGAGAGTTCCAGTCAATTCTTTTGAATGTTTGTTCACATTCATTGTGGTCCTCCTTTTATTTTTAGTTTATATATATTATGAAAAGCCTTTATTTCTATGATCTAGGGATTCTATTATCTGAACCTTTCACTCACTTTATAGTGTAATATTAAAGAATTTATAATGTTAATTCTTATATAAATATATTGAAAGTGAAGATAATTTCAATTCACATAAAATAATGTTAATATCTCACAGAAACTCATTTCATAAAAAAAATGAGCTCTACTTCACATACAATTCAAGAGTTTTATGGAAAACAACTTTCAAAAATAAAATTTTAATTATTGTAAATATAAACAAGATCACATTAAATTTGCACTAATTTAACAGTCCTAAAATAGAATCGTTATGTAGTTTAATAATTTTTCAAATATCCAACAATTTTATAAATGTGTAATATTAGAAATTATAATGTGAAATACTGTGTAACTATATTCAGAATGAAGTTAGACAATTTCAATGTGGTAGTATTTGCATTTACATTAAATAAAATTTTATTCTTACAATTATCATTGTCTAAATACAAATTTTTGTTAGATGATAACATTATTTAAATAATGTCACACTTAGCTTTATTTTTCAATACATTTGCATAATATTTAATACCATAAATTTTCTAATATTATTCATCTATAAAAATGATGAACAAGCACAAAGTTATTAAAATAAATGCTTAATGATTCTATCTTGGGATTATTAAATAGGGCCAGTTTTAATGTTGCATTCTTTACATTTATAATAATTTTATTTTTACAGTTATCATTGTCTAAACTTATCTAAATAAATTATTGGATTGCAAGGACAGTGAAAGTCATTTTGTCTGATTGATAGTTAGAGAGAAGTTTGTGTGAGCTATTAACGTTAATTTTTTTCCTTCATGTGTCATAGCATCAGTAGAGAAGCGAACCCGCTAACCCGTGAAGCAGCTTCGCTGACTTCTCGACCACCAATGCTTGACGTTATTTAAATAATAATTAGATTTTCACTTTTAATATATTTTCATAATATTTCACACCATGAATTACTATTTATATGTAAAGTATAAATGTCTGATCTACTTTTCTTAATTAAAACTATAAAATAAGCTAATAATGGTTTCCACTTTTAGCTTATGGAAAGTAGACAAATAAATACTATTGTTAGATGACATGATTACAGATTGCCAATCCAGTTTTTAATGCTTTATTAGTTACATTGTGACTCTGCTCTAATTTTTAAAAAATGCGTAAAATCTCATTTAAAGCTTTTAATATTTACATTTATATAATATTGAACTGATAAACTTTCTCTTAAAGTGCTACCTGTATTAATGCAACTCCTCTAGTATCCAAGTAATAACATTACAGACGTGAATTACTTTATTACTAGAAGGTAGTGTATCAATATAAACAGATGTTTAAAAGAAAGTTTATTGTTACAATATTATATTGTTTTTAATACTGTGAAATTTGATATTTGGATTATGTGTGTGCATTTGTTGTGTGTAAATGTATCTATGCGCACATTGGCAAATGACATTCTTTTCTTTTCTTTTTTTTTTTTTGTTTTACTATATAGACACAGGTATAAATAAGCCTATGTTTCAGTTATTTAAATTCTAATGTTTAAATCTATTTACGGTTAAATATTATTTTACTAAATGAAAACAAATATTACGAATGTAATATTTCTAAAATAAATAGATTTAAACAAAAATAACTTTCAATAACGAAACCGTTATCTTCATTTAAGTTTTAAAATATATTATCGCAGTCTGTGTGTGAATTTACTTATATGACTTACTTTTTAAAATGAATATGTATACATGCACATACTCGCAATTTATAAATTATTAATGTTAGAGTTTTAAAATTTTATATATCACGAGCATTTAGCATATGAGTGGCAGTACAGACACACTACGATAAATTGGATTTTAAACTAGGGTGTGAGGGTAGGAAAGAAATGAGAGAAGGTGAAACGAAGATTTGCAAAACAAATCTTACTGTTTCACTGATTTAGATTTTTAAATAAGATTTGAAACAAATAATGTTGTTGCTTCATAATTTTACTGAGTCTTATGCCCGAGACATTTCTATATTAATCTCAACTCTGAGGAAAGTTTTATGTATATATTCAACATATAAATTGCTAAAATCCAAAATGCAATATAGGTTACTGATGGAAACACTATTAAATTAGTCTTAAAGTTCTTTCCTTCTCCTGCATTATCTTTTTTAACTGTTGTGTGCATTTTGTATAGTTTTTCATTGTACTCAACTCACTCACCTGCAATTAAGCTGCTCATTATGTTATAAAATTGTAACATTCTCCTAATGTTTTTAAGAAATTCATATATATATATATAGCTATCTTAGAATTTTTTTCACATTAATAAAATACAATTTATAGCTAAAAATTCATTGATTTCAAATAATTAATTCTTAAAAATAATTTATTTTTCTAAAAAAAAAATATCTGTGATTGTTTAATTAACTATTATGATTTCTTTTTTATTTATTTTCTTTTCCTTTTAAAATAATTTTGCAGATACAATGAAGTGAAAATACAACTCTGAATGTTATTACTTTTTTATTACATTTTGTTTTATTATTAGAAATAAATACTGTGCATATTCTAAAAATAACTAGTTACATTTGATGTTTTTAGACATCATATATATATATATACAAAATGTCTAATAATGCCAGATAAGTGTGTTACTGTTATGTTTAGTGTTTTAATTATTGTGGTTAACTTGATAATTATTATAATTACCTGTGAGAATTGTTATGATTAAATTGATCAGTGTGACAATTGTCATTACCAGTGCGATAGTTGTTGTAATTAGAGTGATCGTTATTTATTTACTGATGTTATTGTCATAATTATTACAATAACTTGTCAATAGCATAAATTCAGATACGAGTCCAAGTAATCAGAAAATGTATAAGTATGTGAATGTTGCCAAAATAAAATGAGCAGGATTTTTAAGTATTTGTAATAAAAACAATGAGAAAACAAATCATAAAAACTTTTACTAACTCACATTTGACTAATCTGAGTGAGTAGTCGACTGTGATTCGTCAAGAAATGTAAATAGTTTTTTATAATAGAATATTTAACATAGTTATTTAATTTTATTTTACACACTCAAAAAGTAGAAAATCAACAGATTCAATTTGCGTTATAATTTTTTTCCACTTGTTATCCTATTCTGCATTGATTTATATATATAAATAAAATACCATGTCCACCTTAAATAAACACTTTTCAATGCAATTTAATATAATAGAATCTATTTCTCCCTGTGCACAGTTTCAATTGTCCAGCAGTCATCATCAGAACTACAATATTCAAAAATATACAATTAATATTTATCTATTCATACATACTTATAAACAATATAAACATTATAAACAATATCCTGTGTTATGAAGTTTAAAATAATATAACTTTTCAATGATTCCTATAAGAATATATCCTTATTCATTTTTAATTAATATTACTTTTTATTTTATTCTTAATCTTAATTTATTTTCTTTTTCATAATTTGTTTTCATTTTAATATATTCTTTTCAGTTAAAACTTGTTTAGAAATTGGTAAGAGTTTAAAAGGGACAAAGTTACTTAAGAAAAATTATAAATTGAAAAACTAAAATTATATTAAACATATTGTATAGTTATTATTATTAAAATGATAGAAATAAATTAAATTATTTAAAAGTTTAAAAGTAATACAAAAGTGAAAACATATATATTAAAATTAAACAAATTATGAAAAAGGAAATCAATTAGGATAAGAATATGATAAAAAGTAATGTTAATTAAAAATGAATAAAGATATATTATTATAGGGATCATGAAAAGTTATATTGTTATTTTAAAATTCATAACACAGGATATTGTTTTATAATGTTTATATTGTTTATAAGTATGTATGAATAGATAAAGCTCTGATAACTGCAAGACAGTTGAAACTGTAAGCAAAAAGAAATAAATTCTATTATATTAAATTGTATTGAAAAGTGTTCATTTAAAGTGCATATGGTCTTTTATTTAGATTATATTTGTGTTTTATTTTTTAAGTAAATTCAATAACACATTTTAATGATGGTTTTTTTATCACTTTTTCAAGTTAAATGTTAACGATATATATTATTGGTAATGATAATGATAATGTTAAAAAGGAAATACTTTAGAATTTTGAATTTTAGCTTTTAAATGAAATCATTATTGCATCTCACCTTTGTGTATGTTTGTGTGTTATTCTTTTAAATATTTTTAAATCAACTCTAAAATAAAGGAATTCATATAAATAAAAAAGAATTTGAAATAAAATAATAACTATACTAAAGGAGTTTAGCTTAAAATTATGATGGTCAAATATCAAACATAAATATCCCTATAAAATCAAAAATGATACTTTATCCTTGTATTAACAATTTATATTAATCATTCATTAGATTAGAGATTATACAATAATGAATAATGTAATAGTGATATTAGCGATTAAGCCAATGAATAATATTTCAGTAGTGTAACTACACTTCAGAAATATTATTTATCCTTAGTTTCACAGAAAGAACTCTCACTGAGATCATTGACTTGTATGTCCTGCAAGAATGTGGAATGGCTTTGTCAGTGTTATTTTAAGATTATATTTTACTGATGTTTATTTTCTTTTTTACCCTTAGGTGGTAGGTATAATTAGAAAATGGCTGTTTAAAGTACAATCACACAATTCAGCAGAAATTTTTTATGCTGTTTTTAAAGTTAAATGACTAACTTATACATACATTTCCAAAACTAATATTTCTTTTACTTTTTCTATTTTATTTTATTTTTACAATTACTAATGTTTTTGAAACATTGAAATTTCATGCAATGAGAATCTTTTTTTTACTTTCACATCAATAAAATCACTATTTTTCCCCCAAGATATTTTATTATTTTTAAAAAACTTTTATTATTAACTTTAAAAATATTTTAAATAGTAAATATGCTAAAAAGTATTTAATTTTGTTACTAACTCTGTCCAAACTGATGCTACATATAGAAAAAAATATCCAATCGAAGGCTTGACTTAGTTCTTTTTAATGTTGCAAACAAAGATTAATATAGCATTATAAAAATTGAATTTCTTTTTTTTTTTTTGTAGATTAACCTTTTTCAATTATTTCTGCTGGAGAAAACTATTTAAAATTTAGCAGACAGTTAAAAATGCTAATGAAAATTTATCAAAGAAAATATGACTGAAGAATCATTGCTTAAGATATGTATTTGCTACAGTCCTGCCACTTAGTGTCAATTAATTAGTGGAGCTTATAATAGATAGCTAAAACAGTGAGATTAAATTGCTATATCTTAAGTGTGTGGTAATAGCTAATGGTTTATTACTATCTTTTTAATATGAATATATAAAATATAGAAGACTATTGTAAGGGGGAGTTATTTACAGGTACACCTGGATATGCATCTATTTGATGGAACATTATGATATATTAAAAGTAAATGTTAGTTTTATTTGAAACAAAATAATTTTTTAATCATTCGTATTAATAAGATAAAGTAAAATTAATAGGTATTAAAGTTTTTAGTAAATGGACATTAAGTTTTTATGTTAGCAATTTTAACTTAAAAAACTAACTCAAACTACCAGGTTTGATTTGAAGTTTGATATCGATTTTTTCTTATTCTAAGAATAAACAGACAATTATTGTAACTGAGTATTGATTTTCAAGAAGATTAAGCGATTCTGTAAACCTGATAATCCAAAAGCATTTAGAATACCAAAAGAAGTCTTTACTGACTACCTTTCGATTAGTAAAATCCTATATAAACTAAGAAAACAAGTGGGGGGGGGGGAAGCTTTTACAAAACTGAATTGAATTTAAATGTTGTAAATGGAAAAAACCCAGAAAACGATTTTATCTTTCTATGTAATATTGCAATAAAATATTGAAATAACAATTTTTTAAAAAAAAAAACATTTTATAATTTAGAAAGCTCAGGTGATAAAGTATTATTTTTTAGTCCCAAAGTCCAGGTTTAATTTTTTAGTTAAGTAGTACTATTTTGAAATATAACTCAATTAATAGATAAAACAATTATAATTTAGAATCAAAAGAATAGCAGATTAGTTTAAGCCGACTTTCTAATTATTTGGACACCAACAACTTAAATTGTTTCAAAGTCAACATTTTTCTCTCAGACCTATGAAACTGACGTTAAATATATCTGAAACATTTTGTTTTAGATCTCTGCTTTATTTTGTAAGAGAAGGTTGATTTTGGAATATTTATATAATGAAGGAGATAGTTTTGAATAAGTTACAATAAATATAATTAAAAGAACTTGTTGTAAAATATGAAATTCCATTGGTTATATGTTTTCCAGTTCAATATTAAATTATTATATTGTTGAAAATATATAACCAGCTGTAATAGTATTTATGTTGCTAATTTTATTTATATATTTGATATAAAAAAAACATCAATTATTTTCTTAGGCTTTATAATTTTACACTTAAACTACTCTTTATACATATAATAAAATCGTAATAAAAATAATAAAGTATAACAGTGATAACATATCTCGCATTTTATTTTATTTTCATATATATATATATTATCAGAGCCGGTTTGAGATATCAAACTAATAAGACCTCTGTTAGAGGCAGATGCAGGTATGGATAATGCAAATAAAATCGTACTAACTAAATAAAATAAATTCTAAATAACCATATAATAACATTATTAACATACTAACATTATTAGTCTCACAATACCATGGACAAAAATGAATCCTTATTTTCGTATTTACACCAACTAACGTAATATTATAATTATAAATGTAATACCGTATATTTAAAATAAATAAAAACTAGTCAACATAGCAGTCGTACAGTGAACTAGTTATTTATTGGTTTATTGAAAATTAATCCCAATGTTTATAAATTCTTCGTAAAATTAAAATTAGAAGGTTTAGAAATTTAATGAATCAATATTGTTTTGCTGATCACAGAATTATTGTTTTGAGAGGATGACCATAATTGGATACATTTTTATTAAATTCTCATAGAATTTCATCTTTTCAATATTATGTTTTATAATTATGACTGTGGATAAAAAAAAATTAGAAAATTCAAATAAAAATTATGTTAATAGAATTATAATATAAAGTTGTAAAAACTTTAATATTTTGTGTTAATATTAAGAATATACACGCATATATAATTCGACTATATATAAATAAATAAATCAAATAAATAAATAAATGACAAACTTTTTTGTGTTAAAAAGATAAAACATCATTAGCACACATTTATATTATTAATTTATATCTTTTTCCATGTGATTCATGGGGTTTTTTTTCTAAAAAAAAAAACAAGGCACTAAGCAACTTGAACCTTTAAATTGTGGGATCTCTAAGCTATAGCTTTAAATAAATCTGACCCTGCCTATTACAAAAATTTATTTTAAAATTGGGTAATTTAGCAGATATGTATATATTATTATTATTATTATTATTATTATTATTATTATTATTATTATTATTATTATTATTATTATTATTATTATTATTATTATTATTATTATTATTATTATTATTATTATTATTATTATTATTATTATTATTATTATTATTATTATTATTATTATTATTATTATTATTATTATTATTATTATTTAATGTTTTTATAATTATATGATATAAATAAATTAGTTTTGGGTTAAATCATGTATTATTTTTGATTAATTTCCAATTACATTCACCATTGTAATGATATGGTACAAAGATATAATGAGGGATAATAAAATAAACATCATGAAATTTTTGTAAGTAAATACAAAAATGAGCATGGAACCAGCAGCATCTTATCAAATATAAAGTAGTAAAAGTCCTTTCAAAATATGATCAACTCAATCTGTACCAGTATAATGTGGAAGAGGAAGAGCATATCCATCAGCCTTGCTAGAGTGCAGAGACCGAGGGACCTGAATGGGCTTGGTCTCCATAATGTCAATGTATTCTACAGACAAAGGGCATTGTGAATGCTTAAAACAATGCATGCAGAGACATCTAAGCAACTGTCCAAAGAAGATGTGAAACTTACTGATATGCCTCCACCCATGCTGAGTAAATAGGCATCAGAACTGTTAGCACATGTAAACAAGTCTTTTAAAGTTACAAAAAGAATCATAGAAGCCAAAAATACTTACTGGGAAATCTATAAATATGTGAATCCTAGAAATATGAGATTGCTGACTGAGCTCAAAATTACAACAAAAATGCTAATCATAAAATCAAAATAATGGGATTTTGAGCCCAAGTTCAATGATTTTATAATCAAATATAATCTAAACTCACTTCCAACAAACCATTTTCTGGTGACCAAAAGAGGATTTTCCAGATTAAATACAACATGTAATTTGTGTAAATTTAGAAGATGAAATGATCAAACATATTTTTAATTGCTGTCATCTAGCACAAATCAGGTAGGAGATCACGGCAAGAGTTATAACTTCCTGTAAGAACATCTTGTCAATAAGTGAAGCTCTAAAGAATGGCAAGTATGCCATGATAAAAATGCCAATATTTCTACTATATGCCATGTGGCAAATGAGAAATAGTTTCATCTTTAGACAGAACAGACTGAAACCATGGGTGGTGTATAAAGAAACTATAGACAGATTAAGAAACAGAGATTTCCTACTAGTGCCTGAGCATCTCTATGTTGATACTTGGGTGCAAATTTTACCACTAGACAATGAGCCTCCTGCTCAGAAGATCTGAGCTAAACTATAAATGAACAATTAGTAATGATTATAAACTAAAAAATTCATGCTGTAATTGTATGCATTTTCCCTAATAAAAAAAAAAAGAAACAAGCAAAAATAAGTAATAAACATAGTATTACCAGAAATATCATCAAGAATCAAAAGACATTTTTTGTATCTAAATTTAAAAGAGGTATAATAAAGGTGTAATATTATAAAAGCAACCAATATTTTATCTGCATGTACTCACTTAAGTGCTAAAATAACTGTAGTAATAATCATATCATCAATGCTGAGCATCATCAATATTCTGAGCTATGTGGTACCATATGTGGACTGACCATTAATGGCTTCACAAAATATCCAAAATGTATAAACTTTAAAATGACTTTTATGAAGTTAGTACCATCTAAATAATTCTAAAGAGAATTATAAACATGTCCCCAAACCCCCCACACACACATATATATATATTGAAACAGATATATATGGATTTATACCGGTACAATATATATATATATATATATACAGTAAACTTCACATAAATTACAGTTATTTTTTGAAGTACTTTCGACTATACATCTTGTAGTCTTTATCAACTATATAACATTGAATAATCAAAGCAAGACATCATTTCACAATACCCATTGTTCAATTTAGATTTAGTTCTACCACAATTTTGTTATTTTAACAGTGATGATTGCCAATTCATTAGCATATGATGATTTTTTGAAATCAACATAACCTCTTTTATGTTTATTGTGGCAGTTATCAATTTGCATAATTTTTATATTTTTATAATCAAATTTAAATCCATATTGACAAGATTTATTATGATCAAATATAACAGATGATGAAGGTTTATTTTCATCTTTTCTTGATTGTTTCTCTTTTTGAATTCTATTATATAAAAGCATATGCTCTTTTATTCTCTCCAATGTACAAGGGTATATGCTTTTATATAATAGAATTCCAAAAGAGAAACAATCTTTAAAAGTTGCAAATAAACCTTCATCATCTGTTATATTTGATCACAATAAATCTTGTCAATATGGATTTAAATTTGATTATAAAAATTAAGCAAATTGGGCATTGCCACAAAAAATATAAAATAAAAGAGGCTATGTTGATTTCAAGAAATCATCAAATGTTAATGAATCGGCAATCATCAAATGTTAAAATAACATAAATCTAAATTGAACTATGGGTATTATGAAATGATGTCTTGTTTTGATTATTCAATGTTATATATTTGATAAAGACTCCAAGATGTATAGTCAAAAGTACTTCTAAAAATAACTTTAATTTATGCGAATTTTATTGTATTTTGATATATATATTGACTTGAATATTACATATATTTTGGAAAGAATACACACATCAAACTTAATTTATATATATATATATGTGTGTGTGTGTAATATTATATATATGTAATAATATTATTATTCAATATCTGTATTTTTTCAAAGCAATATATGTAATTATATAATTGAATATTTGTAAATACAATAACTAAATAATTAAAAATTTTATCCATCTAGGAGCACTTTCGATTATCCCAGTAATCTTTGTCAACTAAAACTTTGAAAGGCTAACCTTCCCACAATTCCATGATCTTAACGTTTTCTGCTTGTCTGGTAATTAAGTCATATTTATATTTGTATATTAGCATAACTTCCTTTATTTTTCTTTTATTCTTATTTTTTTCAATTTGCAATATTTTTACATTATTCAAATTGATGTCAAACCATAAATACATGATTTATTATTATGGTCATAAAAACATGACTTAATTAACAGGCAAGCAGCAAATGTTAAGATCATGGAATTGTGGGAAGGTTAGCATTTCAAAGTTTTAGTTGACAAAGATTACTGGGATAATCGAAAGCACTCCTAAGTTGATAAAATTTTTAATTATTTAGTTACTGTATTTACAAATATTCAATTATATATATCAAATGAACTGTTAATACTCTAAGCTAGTTTGGGATTGCAAGGACCTTGATGACTGTAAACAACAAAAATATATACACATAATCTGTTCTAACATTAAATAATTTTATGAGAATAACTTAAAATAATAATTAATAAATTTATTAATAAGAAAATTGATGATAAAAATGAAAGTAATTTATCATTTAAATTAATCATTTTGATTTTGACTATTTACAAATATTTTAAAATGTTTATATAGATCAAAAAATAACAAACTATAATGTAACAAAGTTTAAGTCGTAGTTTATAAATATATAAATCAGCAATACTAATTCAATAAACATATATACATATGTGCAAACATGCAGATCTGATAATACAAAACATTCCAGTTATTATTGTGCTAATAAATATTCTATTTTAATATATAAATGATGAATGGACTTAGACATATATCTACCAACTTGTATAGCTATGCACACATGAATGTTTATCTAATATAAGAATATATAAATGAGTTCTTAAAATAAAGAACAGTACTTTGAAATTTCTGACAGTTCTTGTTTTTTAACTTTTTGTTCGCTCCTGCAAACTTTAAGAAAATTGTTATAATAGTAATTTTTCTTGCTTTCATACATTTGTAAAATATATCTTATGCTTGGATTGTATATGTACTAGAAACAGATGTCAATGTTTTTCAGCATGTATATAAAATATGACATGTAATATGTAATACTGGACTTTCTCAAGATTAAACATGCAATTTGATTATCACATAGATGAAATAAATGCCGGTAGTTCTAAATCCAATTTAGCTTATATAATTTTCAAATATCAGTCAGGCAAACTCTGTTTACTTTGCACATATTGGACTAAGAAATATGAGAAAATCATCCTATTTTTCTTATCTTTAATTCAAATTTGATCTACATGGAGATTAGAAACAATTGTTCTGACTTTCTGCACTCCTCCCTACAGTAATTTTGAGTTAATTTGAATTCACTATTTATAGAGATACAAAGAATTTAAACACAAAAATTAAGTATTTTTTTCAGCTTCATTAATAAAAACAAAATAATAACTAATTTATCATTATTCGGTTTTAATTTGCATTAATTCTTTAAATAAAAAATAATTTTTTGAATTAGCTCTATAATTAAGATGCATTATAAAAAATATATTTGTTTTAGACAAATATTTTCTTTCTTTGATACATTAACATTTAGATCAGGAGTCCCTAATCTTTTTTTGGTCATACTCACCTAAGCATCTCTAAAATCCTGACCCCCTCTCCTATGACATGTAATTTTTATTATTCAAATAGTGAACTCCTATTTGTGTGAAGAAAGCCTAAAAGGTCATTAACAAAAGGACAGTTGAAGCACCATTGAGTTTCAAGTAACTTAAATTGCTCCAATCAACAATGGAGAGATAAGGAAGAAATGTTATCTAAAAAGAAGACACTGAGAAGATGACATAGAAGGAAGGGAAATTTAAAAAAATTTTAGCTTTATTTGTGAATAATAAGATATAAAAACAATTAGAAAGCTTTCAAATTCACTGTTAATAACTCATTCTACAAAAGCTTATTTTAAAAATCAAATCGCCTCCTCGTGGGGCATGTGCCTCACAGTGATAACCACTAATTTAGATTTTTCTTAAAATAAGAACTTTTTTTTTATATTTGAATTTAAATAATTTATATTTCAAATTATCAAGAAATAGTATTTAATCAATTAATATTTAAGTCATTCCATACGTTATTTTAAATTATTATCTGTGCAAATTTTGTCAGTGTTCATTTCTATTTTTTCTTTCAAGCTTTAAATATATATGCACATATACTATGTTGTGTGTATGAAACTAATCCATCTCAGTATTAATGTAATTATAAAGAATTTAAACTCAGACTTTCAATCAATCTACATCTATCCAATCCGTCTAATACAACTGATACACATTATCACATACATGTAAAAAAGATAAATGATCTCCAATATACATGTTTCATGCTGAACAAGCACTTTTCAGTTGGTTCAGATCACCATCTTCTTATATAATACAATTCTCAGATTTTCAATGAAATTGATGGCTTTAGAGTTGGAGATTGAAAAAGATTGAAGCTTGTCCTTTAAAGTTTGAAGATTTTTCTATCTTAATATAAACTGAGCACTGATTATATTATTTGGGAGATGGTAATCTGGATCAATTGATGAGTGCTGGTTCAGTACAAAATATGTATACTGGAGAGTATCTTTTTCACATATATGGGCTTATGTGTATTGGTTATATAAGATGGAATGGATAAATCTAAGGAGCTTGAAAATCTGAGTTCAAGATCTTGTGTAATATATATTGTAACAGGTAGTCAAATAAATAGATGGTTAGTTGTGTTAAGATGAATAGTTTATTCATAATTACCACATGTTAGTCAACATGTATGAGGGACATATTTATATATGAGTTTGTGTGCCATATTGTTTGTCATTTATATATCAATAAGAAAAAGTTATTGAATATTTTATTAAATACAGATATTCCGATTTGATTCTTAATTAATGATTAGAATGATGAGATTGAATCATGTATTTTCATTTTTGTGAAGATCATATAGAAGAATTTTAAAAGAAACAGATTATATTTCCTGATCATCCATTTGCAACCCTCTATGTGAGAATCAGACTAAGAGTTGAATTGTCTAATAATTTCATTTATAGTCAGAATGTACCAATAGGCTCCAGAAATTCCCTTTCATTTTGAAAGACTATCCTAATTCCTTCCTTATAAATATTCTGGGGTATTCCCTAACCTACAACCTAAGCATGCTTAAAATATAAAAAGACACACAAGAAAAACTCTCCATACAGTAGTGCCATTCAGTGCAAAACAGAGTAATCAATGGATGCAGAAAGTTTTGTGCATAAAATCACTAACTAGTGCCTACTCACCCTATATCCCCAGACTAGTTTCTGGTTTGTGGATTTTATCAGTGAGGAGCCTTGGGTCTGAAAGCACTGCACCTAGATATTATGATTTAATGTAACTCTCCAGCAACCTTTTTTTTTAGTTAACTATACATCTTTGAATACAAATTACACACAATAATGTTTTCAATTCAAACTCATTTGTTTGTATAACCATATAAATCTAAACTCAATTCAGCATATATACATTTTAGTATCTTTGGTTCTTTAATAGCCATCATCATCCTAATGTTATTGGGTGGGATTGGTATTAAACCACTACACATTACATAATCATCATTTTTTTATTCTTACACAAGGTAATAACACAGAAGCAAAACTCTCCATACTTAAATGCCACTCTACGCAAATCAGAGTAATCAATGAATGCAGAAAGGTTTGTGCATAAAATTCCTATAAACTGCCTACTTATCCAATATTCCCAGACTAATTTCTAGCAGTGCTCTCAGATCCAAGGCTTCTCACTGATGAAAGCCATAAGCTAGAAACTAGTCTGGGAATATTGCATGAGTACACATTAGTTAGGGATTTTATGCACAAAACTTTCTACATCCATTGCTATTTACTCTGATATGAATTAAGTAGTTCTACACTATGAAGAGTTTTGCCTCTGTGTTATCAGCTTGTGCAAACATTAAGAATGGTGATCATGTGATATTTAGTGGTTTAATATAGAAAGACTGTAAACAATGGAAATGAGACGAGACTTAAATAAGACTGGTATGGTCATTAAGTTTAATTCTATGTAACAAAAACAAGTAATTTATCAAAATGGTTTGATTAATTAAAAATTACCCATGGTTATATGCACACAAATATAGTAAAAATATAAACTTGAACTGATATATATAAGAAATATATTGGTACTGTTATCTCAACCAAAGAAGATAAAAACTAATTTCTAAGCACTATATTAACCTACCTTTGCTAATTGATTTAACGTGACATCTCTTGCTAGTATGCACAATTCTTTACACATTAACATTACTGTAGACATTATATTACTTCAAAAAAGCATAGCATTTGCCTATAACCCCCTAAATGAATGCAATCATGGCATATGTTTCACAAAAAAAGGTTAAATATAAATATATAACAACTTATTAGATAATCAGAATAATAGTAGATTTAAAAATATATATTTTACAAATAAATTAGAGAGTATTTGAACCCAGACTTTCAAGCTCCCTTCAGACACTTATTTCATCTTATACAACCAATACACATGACTATGTGTATGTAAAAAAGATAAAGAATGTCCCATATATGTAGTTCATGCTAAACCAGCACTCATCAAATTGTCTAGATTATTCTCTTCCATACACATATTTATAATCAGTGTTCAGTTTATATTAAAATAACAAATCTTTAAACTTTAATGAACAGGCTTTAATGTTTTTCTTCACGCTCTAACTCTTCAACTATCCACATCATTGAAAATCTTATGATTGCAGGTTCAAAGGCCTTATTTGTCAATTTTGCTGTCATACCTATGCTGACCATAAATTATTCTAACCCCTCATATGTAGGAATTTAAGATCATTTTATATACCCAGAAGAGGAATGGACAAATTTAGGTTTAATCTGCAATATTTAAATACAAGTATAATAACATATACTTAAGTTAGATGTAATTAGAGGAGATTTGAATCCAGACTTGACCACATACATATGAAAAGATAAATAATATCCAATATTTGTATTTCATGATTATATGTAATATTTCAGCATGAAATATTTATATTGGAGATTATTTATCTTTTTCACATGTATGTGGTCATGTGTAATGTTTGCATAAGATGGAGTAAATGACTGAAGAAAGCTTGAAAGTCTGGATTCAAATCCCCTCTAATTACATCTAGCTTAAGTATATGTATATTATTTATGTTTAAATATTAAAGATAATAAATTTGAAAAATATAGTTTAGCCATAATGCATTTATTTACATTTTATTTATATAAAAAAATCTTATACAGATTTAACAATTAGTAAGCTTACATCCATTTTTTAATATATTTATCTTTGGCATAGTAATTATTTATTATTTGTATACCACTCTAATTCTTCAACAGTCATATTGCTATTAATTTCCAACTTTGAAGTGTTTCCATCCTTTATAATGTACACTGTTTTAGTTTCTCAAACTAGACCAACTATAAACAACAAAAACCAACTTCTATCAGAACATCCAGACAGGATAACAGTCTGACTTTTATATGATTTATCATCTTCAGATTACTAATTATGAAGCATAACTGAAAACATTTTGCTATTGAAAAAATTATAATTTGAGAGCGTGAATAAAATTAATGTTGAAAACCATCTTTATAAACAATTTTTCCATCTTTACTAAAATAAAATTTGTATTGAAAATTATTTTATAATTGCAACATTTTATATGGCTAGTTATTAGCAAACAAATGTAACTTGTCATCCTTTTACATAATTCTTTTTTTCTAGCTCAGGTTTTATGCTGCACTTCAGTTTTGTGCACTATCAAGAACTATAAAAGAATAAATACCTGAATCAATGAATATATAAATAATCTTAATTTCATATGTATAGTCTTTATGGTGCCTCACAAAATGTATGCTTTCCCAATTATCAAGCTCCTGCTGTTCATTAATTACAAGTTGTTTTTGTATTTTCTTATAATTTTTTTCTAAATAGATTATCAGATAATCTATTAATTACAAAACTTTAATTAAATATAATTAATTATATTTTTTAACTAGAAATATATTTTTATTTTTAATTAAATTATACATAAAGTTAATTTTTCAAAATATATTTTTTGATTCATTAAAAATATATATAAAGTAAAAATTTTGCAATGGTGCTTGTGAGTTTTTTTGGTAAACCAGGATGGCAGACTGTGTTTTTAATAAATATACAGTTTCCATGGCCTACAATCTAATGAATATTTGTTAGTTGTTAAATTAAAATAAAATTAATAAATCAATTGTTTAATTTTAAAAAAGAGTAACTTCTAATAAAATTCATTAAGAAGCTTTAGGGGAAATGATAAAACACTCATCATTATCATATTTTGGCTCAATTTAGGATGTTTCTTCTTATCAGCAGTTTTTTTGATAAATTGTCATAATGATAAAAATTTGAGACCTTCCTGTCACAGAATGTGATACAGTGGACTATTTCCAAGATGCAGGATCTTGCTCTTCTGAAAAGTGTGCATTAATGCTGCTGATATGAATAAAGTGTAAATGTTGTATTTATATAGTTAATCCCAAAAAAAAAAAAGAAAATAAACTGAAAATACTGTAATTAATTTTTCCATGATGATTTCTTTTTAAAAAATAACAGTAACAAAAATAAAACGTAAATATTAAATGACATTTTATAGCAGGTATTTTTTGTGAACATGGGGGAGGGGGGGGAGGCTGAAACTCTAGAATTATCAAAAATATACTATCTTGATTTGCAGGAAAATTTAAAAGTACCATTTTTTTATTTTTTGTTTCCCATAATTTTGTATTTAAAACAATTATTTTAAAATATACATATTGCTTCAATTTTTATAGTATTTTTTATTGGCTTTGATTTAAGTAAAAGAAAATGTGTTCACCTTTAAGTTAAAATAAATGTGTTTATCTTATCTAAAAATTATTGTATAAGGCCAGCTTTTCACAATGTGATGTATGCTAAGTTTCCTTTCAAAGACAAGAGTGATTAGCTAAGCAATAGATGATCATAATCAAATGTCATCATCAGAGTTATTTTATCATTGGCTGCCACATCAACTTGATTTTTTTTTCGTATTTGCATCTATTTCATAAATCTTTTTGAGTTTGTTCATTATTAAAGGCATAAAATTTGTATATATAATAATGATTAGATATAATATATTTATAAGTGTATGTACAAATGAATATACAGATAGTTGAAAAATATAAATTAGTACATTTCAAAATGAGAATAGCAATGGCATTAAAACATAACATGGATTCTATTCCTAACATATTGTTTAAAACCCTGATATTTATTTCTTAGAAAACACTGTTAGTCATGTTAAGTTTTAACATCCATTAAACACTAAAATGCCAATTTCAATTGTAGTATTATTTAAGCATGAAATTTACTTAAGAATTGTATTATAGATTAAAGTAAATCTAATTTTAAATACATTAAAAAAAATTCAGACAGAATTTTTTTTTCATGTGTCAAAGCATCATCTGAGAAGCGAACCTGAGACAACTGCTTGTACAGCAACTGTTCTGACCACTCGACCACCAATGCTTGACAGGATCTTTATTTTATTGAATTCAAAGATACAAAAATATAAGAATGGTATTATCAAACTTTGTAATGATAAAATGAATATCTTCTTTTCATTTTATATTTTTGTGCATTGGAGTGATAGTATTATATTATATTTGTTGTCTGCCAAAAATATAATTTATTTACATATAGCTCACTTGCTATGTGCACTTGAAAATAATATATAGCCCTTTTGGTACTGTGATGAAGTTCAACCCTAAATCTAACCCTCATCTTAACCCAGTATGGCTGTAATATTTCACAGCAGATCTAATACTAAAGTATCATCCTTTTTTCTCAGAAAAATAATAAATTGAATATAGAGCAAGACAAGAATTATAAGAATTTAAAAGCAAAAGTTCAACAACTGATAAGAAATCTTAAGAATACCCATGTACAGATTAAAATTATTCTAGATTTTTCTATTTTTGACACAGAAAATAACATGGATTGGTTTAAGATGACAATATAATAATATTAAATCAGTAAGTGCCATTCCATTATATGATAATGATATTTTGACAAGGAGATGTATTTTAATCAATTTTTCAATTATTATATAAAAACTGAGTCAATTGTTATATAACATCAACACATTTAGATTTGGATAAAAATATACAACTTGATGAACTTTAGTAATCCCTTGTAATTAAAAAATGTAAAGCCTATAATCATTTGCGATTTAAAATTTTAAAGCATGTTGGAAACATTTTAGGTTTAAAACTAATAGAAAGTTTTAGAAATATATAGATCCAAAAAGGTGCATTATTTGATATTTTAATATTTGTTAAAGAAGATTAAAAGGAATATTATGGAATGCCGTTGTTTTAACTAGATTTAAAAAGCATTTTCTAAAAGAATTTTGTTGATTAGATTCAAAATTCAAGAAAATGCAGAAAAAAAAAATTGTGGTCAGGTATTTTCCTCTGTTCATGAAAAGTTATCAATAGAAATATTTAATTTATTTTTTTTTTATTGAAGGTAATTTATATTATGCAGATTTTATATGATAATATTAAAGGAAATGTTGTTTGGAGAGGGGGGTCTTAAATATTTGACATGAAATCTATGTTAAACTTTATTTTGATATAAACTTTAAAGCAATTTTTTTACTTTGTAATTTATAATTTGAACCAATTAAAACATTTATAACAATTTTATCTCTAGATTTATTGTTTGATGATTGATCTACACTTTCATTGTAACCAATAAAAAAATTTGTTTAATATCAATGTTTAAAAACTTTGGTGCTTTATCAAGCTAAAGAAAAACATTTTTCAAAAATGTTTAAGAACTTTACAAAATTATGAATGTTGAGTTGCAGCTCAGATTTCATTGTGCAACTGTGATAATTAACAATTTAAAATAGTACAATAATACAATTACTTAAATAAATTACTTAAGTAAATTAGTTGTGTATATATTATTATTATTATTATTATTATTATTATTATTATTATTATTATTATTATTATTATTATTATTATTATTATTATTATTATTATTATTATTATTATTATTATTATTATTATTATTATTATTATTATTATTATTATTTTGACAAAATTACTATATATAAGCTTATCAATGTAACTTAAACTCAATAAAAAAAATTCATTTATAAATTTTCCTTTTGTTTATAGCAAAAGCTATTTCGGTGTGTTGGGTGTGACATATTAAATTTGAACTGTAAAATGCCATTTTGCTTGGATGACGATGAAATTGATAAAGCTCAACTAACTTTTTTTTTACAAAAAAAAGTATTTCATAATAAACTTGAGTATGGTTTTTATAAAAGAGACAGATTTCATTAATTTTTATAAAAATTGTCTCTCTAAAGAATTGCAATATTTATTGTTTCCGTTTGTGAGCATATGAATGATAGTAGAATAAGTAGAAAGCTGTACTTAGACTAAGTATTGAAGTCTTCAAAAAATAATATATTCTGAAGTCTAGGTTTTAAAAAGTATCAAAATATTAAACAAAGGAATAAATCTCAGTCAATGATTTGCAGATCATTTTTGTATAATCATAATAAAACAACTTTATTTTGTTTCTTTCCTCTTCATTCTTCCTCCATTTTTATTTTTCTCTATCTTCTTTTTATTTTTCTCCCTCTCTCTTAATATAATAATCAATCTAAATTAAAATATTTTTATATTGGATATTTGACCACTGTATATGTCTCTCTCTTTTCATTAGTTTTTCCTTCCCCCCTCTCTTCCATTTTTTTTTCTTTTGTGGCTATAATCGTTTGTGAGTGGTCTCATATATATATATGTAAATCATTATAGTGAATAATAATGGCTAATATGTCAGTGAATAAAAATTATTTTATCATAACTTTTTTGTTTATTTTCTAATACCTTTACCCTTTATCTCAATATAAAATTTTAATTCAAAATGACAAATATTGTTGACTTTTCAAAAATGAATTGATTACGCCATTAATATATGATTGCCACTTAAATTAATTTAACATTTTCTTTTATAAAGATTTTAAAGTCAAAAATTGTCTATTATTATTATTATTATTATTATATTTAGTTTTAATATTTGGACAAAAAACTATTAAAATATGATTTTTGTTTTTGTTGACATTTTATCATTTAATTATAAATAAAATGTAAAAATAAGTACTAGTTTAAATTATATTCTAAATAAAATAGTCGTTATGCCTTTTTCTCTCTCATAATTGAAGTTTTTTTTTAAATCTTTAAAATTTAAATTATCGTATGGAAGGATTAAAAATATATATACATTGCAACTTAAAGTTGTTTAAGCACTTTTAACTTAATCTTCAAGGTATTCAAACAAAAATTGTAAACATGCATATATTTAAATCCATTATAATGATTTAAATGCTTATTTTTTAAAAAAATAATAATTATAAGAAGTACCATGCTAAAATTATTCAATACAATATAGATGAAAATGAAGTAAATTCTCTTGATAAGTCTGAACAACAGACTCAATTCTCTGCTCTTATTGGGAGTACAATAATTTGTGACAAATCTACCTTATGAGAAAATATTGTTATGAAATGCCTAATAGAAAAACAAAAATAAGATTAGACTAAATAAAGATTCAAAGTGATCTTATCTCATTAGGCAATTCGATGTTTTCTAGGAATGGCTTTTTCAGAAGAGCAGTAAAAATCAAAAATTAAAATATTTATTATATAAGGATATTTTATATTAAGTACTAACTTTATTTCCAGAAAAACATTATAGTTATCAAACAGCCAATAATAAATAAGTATGATTTTATTCATACTTTTGTTTTTTTCTTTAAAAATATTGAAAAGTAGAGCTACACCATCCATAAGAACATGTTGGGTTATGCAATGATCCTCCAGCATTTTCTTTGATGCATTCCAATACAATGATATTTTATAGATAGAAATATTTGAAATGAAGTTGACTTGCCTATTGCTGTTATTTACATATGAATCTAAAAAAAACATATTTGCACAATAATTAAAAAAATTAATGATTTTTTCATGTTCATATTATATAAGCGAAAGAGCATATAATACACCTCAGTCTAAAATGTTACATACATATATAAACATTGAACCATTTAAAATAAATTAACTTATAAAGATTTTCAGAGTGTTGGAGAAATGAAAAGATAAAGTATAATCAAAAATAAAGTGTTCTCATGTTTATTTGTTCCATACATATTAATTGTCATGGCAAGAAGGAAAAATGTATTTATGACATTGTTTTCAGCATTTCAATATTTTAGAACTATACAATAAATCTATGTTCTTTTATGTTCATAACATTATTATCTTGAAATAAAATATTTGTTTAAAAATAGTTGTATTTTTAAGGGATTGTTTAATTTTGTTTAAGGGCAGCAAAGTAAACATACCTATAGATGCTGAAAATATCAAATAGACATTTATGTAGAATATAAAAATAAGAATATATACTAACCAAATTTTGACAAAACTAGTAAGTGTAAATATAATAAATTAAAAAATACAAAAGGAATATAACAATTACATCTAACAAAATAACTGCTATATGAACAAAATACCAACAAGAATATAAAATATTCTACAATAAAATAGTAATAATAATAAGATTAGTTTTTATTAAATGCTTTTGATTTTGAAAAATCTGATTGTTTGTTTGTTTGTTAACTTTTGATCTTTTTCAAATTAGAATAAATTTTAAATTCAATAAAATTGTTTGAAAATTGTTATATAACTAATTATAACAGCTTATTCCATTTGAGACACTTATCTTTTCAATATTTCAACTAGTTTGATAGATATAGAACAGAGGACAGGAAAAATATAAAAAATATTTAATAATTTCATGTATTGCACTTGACAATTACTCTTAGAATTTTCATTTAGTTTAAATAATGGTCATGAGAGGGCAGTTTTTTTTTTTTCAATTTAATAACATTTTTAAAACTATTTTAAACTCTTAATGTATATATCATATTTAGTATGTATACATAATTGCGTATGTATAATAAATCAATAACTTCATTTGCTATTTAAAATTGTTTTACAGTTTTTATTTTAAAACAATTGTTTGTTTGTTTGTTTTTTTAAAAACAGCTTAATTAGAAAACTACATTATTTAAAACAATTGCAAAAAGTTAAAAAAGAAACCTTGGGATAATTTTTTTAAATAATGATTGAGAATTTTCTTTACATTTTTTTTAAAAAAAACAACTGTTTTAAAATAGAAATAAAAACTGTCAGTTTTATATATAAAACTTAGTTACTGATTTATTATACATACATAATTATATATACAAACTAAATATATATTTAGTATATACATTTTTGTATATAAGTCATTGGATATTTCTTATGTTCAGAAATTAATTAAGTCAATCACTATTTTTTATAACAAGTTCTAATGATATATATCAACTATAAGTGTTCAGCCAATTTAAAGTTCAATACCATTTTATATTTTTATTCACTATCCCAATACTAAAAATGTAAAGATAATAAAAATAATTTATGACTGTAGACTAAAAAGAAATAAAATAATTGTTTTTTTTTTCAATCACAATTGGAGTTTTTAGATTTAACTTGAAATAAAAGCATGGAGATCCAGAAATTAATTAAGTCAATCCCTAATTTATATAACAAGTGATTGACTTAATTAATTTCTGAACCCCTTCTTCCCGTATTTTTATTTCAAGTTAAATCTAAAGATTCCATTTGTGGTTGAAGAAACAATTACTTTATTTCTTTTTAGTGCACAGTCAATAAAAGCTTTTAACATAAAAAAAAATTTTTATCTCTTTTATTTGAAAGTTCATATAGAATTTGAGAATCCAAATGAAAGTCAGCATATAACAGTTTTATCCAATTAACCTTAGTTTTCTTTTATAGTTTCTCGGAAAGTAGATCTATGTTTCATAGTAAAAATCTACATTACAAACATAATTAGAACATTTTATTACAAAAGTAATAGTATGACAATAAAGAATTTTAGTTAAAAGGGGGCCAAATATATTACCTTAGAAAATTGTAAAAAATAAAGTGGTATCAAAATCTGCTATATTTTTTCAAGCTCCACTCATGTTTTGTTGATAAATAATGATTAGATTAGAACACATATTGTTTAATGAACTGCAAGTGTACAGTACTTTTTAATATGTAAACATTTTTTTAAAAAGAATAATAATATAGTTATTTATAATAAATTGAGGGACTCAATATATTTTACACTGAAGCAACAAAAAAAAATTAAGTACCATATTTTTATTTTTAAAATAAAATAATTAGCAAAATGTCTGACCATCATCACTATTAAATATGTTCTGGGTAATTCCCCCCCCCCCAATAACTTTTTTATAGAAACATTAGAGTAGTCTTCTTTGAAAATAATATCAGCTGCATAAATTCAAATTATCTGCCATTATGAAAATTTGATTAATACTAGAATTGTCTATTACAACATTTTGCTGAGGCAGAAAAATCCTATTAAAGAACTTAGATACATCACACTCAAAACAATAAAATTTTATGAATGATGTTATAAGTAGAAGTCAAAATATTAAAACAGTTAACAGTACACTTATTCACCCAATTTATTTGATCATGCATTAGTAACATCTGCATTAAAATATGTCTTTTTTACAAATATATTGACTGGAAATTTTTGTTTCTGTTTTTAGAAGCAGCGAATAGATTTAAATGTTATCAGGCAATAAATATTAAAATTTTCCATGTAAATTTTCAAGCACATTTTTTTTACTGAACCATAAAATTCTTTTAAGGAATGAGTTTTATATATAAATAAATCTGTTTGTGGTTTTTAAAAAAGTCTATCTTTTACTTGAAGAATAAATGTGTATTTTACAGAAGATAGACACAAGATATGTATTTTATGCCATAAGTGTAACTTTTTCAAGGGCCCCTGGAAATATAATATCAATCTCCCTTAAAGGCAGTAGTTGGCCAATCTTATTGATCAGTCAGTAAACAAGGTAAAATATTCAATGGCTATAGCCTTATTCCAGAGAGTGTAGATCATTTCCCCCTGCTTTAGCAGCTCATAATTTTTACCATGACCACTGGAAAAAGTTTTGGAATCATCTTGCAGCAGGAAAAGGTAAAATAGAAGCAGAATGCAGATCAGAATAAACTGGAAGACAACAGATTAGAATGAGGTATATAGTTCTGCGCTTCTATTTTTATAGCACTAAATTTAATTAATTAGCCCACTGATTTTCCAAGAATTTTTAATGAGCCAAGCCAGTGATTACACTTTCAACTCAAATAAGCCAGTAAATATAGATTTACCAATTTTCAATTAGATCAATCTGTGCAGTTTACAGATAACAGAATGTTAATATCAGGAACAAAACTTAATAATTGATTTTCTTAAAAGTTTTAATTAATGAAGATGAACTAATTAGGGATTGTTAAAAAGTTTTAAAATTAAGTATTGTTCTTTTAATATTATAGATTGATAATAATTTTAGTTACAAAGTATAATTTTTTTTATTTTTACAACAAAAATAACCTTGAAAAACATAATAAACACAAATTTATTAATGTGTGCATTTATACATAATGCATTATATGAAACAAAATTTTAAATCTGAAATAAAACTTGGGCTTTGCCAACATAAAATTATTAGCACATAAATTAGATATTGAGATAACCAATAATTTTTAACAGAAGTTATTGTTGAAATATGTGGAAATATCTGTTGTATTTTTATATTAGAAAAGTCATCATCAGATGGTAATAGACAATAATCAATGAAAATAGTAAACTAGAAATACTTTTTTTATTCAAATGAATACCTTTTCTAAATTGCAATCTATCGGTCTTATATAGAAACTAAAATGTCACAGTATATATTTACATTTTAAGGAAAGAAAGCTCATAAAAACATTGGCATATTCTCTATTAATAATTATTTATAATCTATAACTGATAGGTAGAGCAATCTAATATTAATAAAGAATATATAAAATGCTGTGTATTTTCTTTTCTTAAAAACCTAAATATATACTGTGGCACTTTAGTTTCTATAAAAGTCCAAAAGATTGCATTTAGAAAAGGTACCCTTCTGAATGCTAAAAGGGTGTTTATAATTTACTATTTTTTATCGATTACTGTCTATTAATATTTGTTGGTGATTTTTTTAATATAAAAATATATTTCTACATATTAAAACATTTTAACAATAATATCTACTAAAAATTATTAGTTTATATTATCTAAGTGAAGCTGTCCATTATTAATAAGGAATATGTAATAAGTTGTCAGCCTACATTCTTTAAAAATGTAAAAATATACTGTGGTGCTTTAGTTTCTATATAAAGTCCAAGAGAGTGCATTTAGAAGAGGTATTCTTTTAAATGCAAAACTGTTTACAGATCACTATTTTCATTGATTACTATCTATTAGAATTTGATGGGGATTTTTCTAATGTGAAAATATAACAGATATTTCCACATATTAAAATATTATATATATATATATATATATATATATATATATATATATATATCTGTATATATATATATATATATATATGGCTGAAGGTAGAGGGTGCTAAGAATCCCCTGATTGTGGACTCAGGCTGCCATAACAACTTTTTATTTAGGTACTTACAGCTGCAGATCACTTTCAAGTGAAGGAAGATTGCAAGAGTTAAAAGAAGAACTATTTTATATTAAATGGGACATTATTGGACTTTGTGAAGTTAGAAGAAAAGGTAAAGAAACAATTGATTTAAAAAGTGGACATATACTCTACTATAAAGGCACAAGTATTGAAAATACAATTCATTATAAATAAAAAAAATGGAAGAATAACATTGTGGAGATTGATGGTGTATCAGACAGAGTGGCAAGATTAGTTTTACAACTTAATATGAGATACCAAATGCAGATAATTCATATTTATACCCCAAAAATTTCTCATAGTGATGAAGTTATAGAAGATTTTTATGTGGGTGTAAAAAAGGCTTTTGATCAGAGTAAACAACATTTTAAAATTGTTATGGGAGACTTCAGTGCTAGTATTGGTAAACAAATGAAAGATAAAATGATGTAGGTAATTTTGGTTATGGTAATAGAAATGAGAGAGGCCATAGACGTGTGGAGTTTGCAGGAAAAAAAAAACTTATATTATGAATTCTTTTTTTGAGAAAAATGTTAAAATGAAATGGACATGGAAGCATCCAAATGAAGGTACAACAGAATTGGATTATATTTTGACTAACCGAAAATACATATTTTAAGATTGTAATGTTCTTAATAAATTTAACACAAGAAGTGATCATCAATTAGTAAGATGTAAAATACATGTTAATGCAAAACTAGAGAGACAAAAATTAAGAAAAACAAAAGTTACAGTTGATATTCCTAATCTAATGAATTTAAATCAGAACTTACAAATTGGTTTCAAGTATTAGTAGATTTTGAACATGATTCAGATTTGAATGACATTAATAGGAAAATAAGAGATACACTTTTAAAAACTGCAACAAAGATAGCTGGTAAAAAAAGCAGCAATTGACCAATAAAATTCCTACTGAGACCAGAGAATTTATGAAGAAAAGAAGGAATATGAGGATATACAAAAATGATGCATTAAAAAAGATTGATAATCTCGAATTTTGTAAAATGGTGCAGAAAAGAGTTGAAAATGATATAAGAAAGTATAACTGTGAACTAGCAAGAAAGGCTGTAAAAGAGAATAAAAGTCTAAAGAGTGTAAAACAACATTTTGGTATTGGTAGAAAATTTATATATGCAATAAGAAAAAAAGATGGTATTATTACTAAAAAGAAAGATGACATCATGAAATGTGTAGAAGACTTCTATCAAGAATTATATAGTAATAAAGAACAAGTGCCTCCTATATTTATTATATCTTCCGAAATTCCCAGAATTTTGAATGAGGAAGTGAGACATGCAATTAAATTTATGAAGAAAGGGAAGTTTCCAGGTAATGATGGAATTATAAATTAGAAGAAGCAGATGAAGAAATTGAAAATTTTTTAGCAAAGTTATATACCAAATGTCTAAATGATAAAGATGTACCAGATGATTGGAAGAATGCAGTATTAATATTAATATTTTAAAAAGGTGATAAAGAAGATATTAGGAATTACAGACCTATCAGTCTTTTATCAATTTTATACAAAATTTTTACTAAGATAGTTACAACTCGTCTACAGAAAACACTGGATTTCCACCAACCAAGAGAACAAGCTGGATTTAAACATGGTTTTAGTACAGTAGATCATATCCAGGTATTGAGAGAAATTATAAAAAGGACAAATCGCTATGAGTTACCATTATGCTTAGGATTTGTAGACTATGAAAAGGCATTTGATTCTATAAACATTTATTTAGTGATTAAAGCATTTGGATCATCAAGGTGTAGAACCAGGATATTGTCATATTTTAAAGAATATTTATAAAAATTCAACAGCAATAATTAGATTACATAATGATAGTAGGAAAATCAACATTGAAAATGGTGTAAGACAGGGTGATTCCATATCTCCAAGAACAGCAGTGCTGCAAGAAGTATTTTGTGGATTAAAATGGGAAGCTAAAAGAGTGAAAGTAAATGGAAATTATTTAAGTCATTTAGATTTTGCAGATGATGTAGTTGTTTTTGCAAATAATGATTTAGAGTTGCAGGAAATGTTGCAGTAGTTATCAGATGAAAGTAGGAAAGTAGGACTAAAGATAAATGTTAAAAAGACTAAAGTAATGTTTAATAGATTTTCTCAAAATATGAAAATAAAGATTGATTATGCTGAGTTAGAAGAAGTTAACAGTTACAAATCCCTTGGTCAGATTATTAATACATATGGAAACATAATGGATGAAATTAATCATAAAATTAAACTTGGTTGGGGTGCTTTTGGTAGAAATAACTTGATACTAAATGGAAATATGCCTATGTGTTTGAAAAGGAAGGTTTTTAATAAATGTGTTTTGCCAGTTTTTACTTATGGATCTGAGACTTGGACACTTAATAGAAAAGTAATACAGAGACTTCAGACCACTCAAAGAAATATGGAGAGATGCATGTTGGGAATAACAAGAAGGGATCAAAAATGCAATGTATGGTTAAGAGAACAAACAAGTGTTACTGACCTCATTGAAAATATTAAAAGACTGAAGTGGAGTTGGGCTTGACATATTGTTAGAAGAGATGATAATAGATGGACAATTAAAATTTTAAACTGGATTCCAAAAGATTGTAAAAGACCCAGAAAGAGACCACATGTGAGATGAATGGATGAAATAAGAAAGTGTGCAAGGGTGATGTGGAGAAGAGAAGCTAAAGATAGGAAAAGATGGATTGAACTTGGAGAGACCTTCATCCTGCAGTGGATTGATAATGGTTGATGATATATATATATATATATATATATATATATATATATATATATATATATATATATATATTATACTAGTAATATTTCTCCTCTTGATTATTCTTGTCATAAATACCTCAGTAGTTTGAGCTTGAATCCAAAACCATGATGTACACACACATTCAATAAGCATAAATATATAATTATAAATATACGAATATTCCCTACATATATTTGTGGATCTTAACAATGGCGATGTTAGTGATGGTTTTATGATCACAATCACTCTAAAGCATTTTATTTGTTTTTGGTTTCTATTGGAAGGAATTCCTGGCGCCAAAGCCAAACCTTCTCAAAATAGAATATTTACTTAAAATTAATAAAATATTTACTTAAAATTATGTAAAATAACAATCATCATTTACAAATAATTACTCTAATAGCCCAGTATATTCTTTAGTGGTTTGTATATTATGAAAATTGTGAATATTTTTTGAAGTAGCATATGTATGTGCTGAAGTTATAATATTTAAACTTACGAAAAAAACAAATAAATTGGACTAATAAAAACAATATGACCATTTATTAATAAAACAAAATGTATCTAGTTTGATTGTAGCTTTGTGATAATAACTCCAAATGTAGATCTCAAATCAAGCCCATAATAATTAATATAAATTTAATCAATAGTTCATATTGTAACAATATATAAATATGTCGTTACATAAATTTAAAATAAAAACTTAAAAGTTCCCAAATAAAAGTAAAAAACTAAACGCTAAAATTAAAATGTTTGTTAAACGTATATACATTCGCACAGATGCCAAACTTTAAAAATATTTTTTTAAAAAAAACAAATAAATAAGTATTTGAACGTACTTTTTTTATAAAAAAAAAAAAGTACAAGATTTAAAAATAAAAACAGGTATTAATTAATTCTTGTAATCTATAAATGGAAATGATTGTTTATAAATTGTTTGAAAAGCAAGCTAGCCTTGGGCTCTTGTATAATTAAAATGATCTGATGAATGATAGATAAGAAGAAAAGAGAAATTAGCTTGACCAATGGAAGCACTAAGCCTTGGCTCAGACCCTAACGAAAGTGATGGATTAGTGACGTTTTGTTGATTGAATCCGTGTGGATTAATATAAAAAGGGAAATACAGTTTTTTCTGACAGCTCCAGCGTTGTGTGTTTGAGAGTTGTGGTAGGATGCACATACCACACTCTCTATTTAAAAAAGAAAAAGAAAATGACTGTGATACCTTGAACCAGCTATTACCATCTCCAGAACATTATCTTCCAATGGAGGCGTCGCGGGAATTAAAAGCAGAAACCTGGACTCTTCTACCGTAAGCTATATTGACATGAACTCTAAATTTAAAAATAATTAAGAACTTTCGTTCAAGCTTATGAACTTCTATCTGACTTTTTTTAAGTTTAAAATCAAATTAATAATGTTTAATTTTATATGTTTTCCGATTGATAAAAATCATTTCCAATTTTTTTTTTCTCTTATTGTGTAAATTATTTATTGTTTAAATTTTAAATGATGAAATTTAGGTTGGGTATAGACGTTGCATAGATTCGTTAGCGGTTGATTATGTGGTGGTTTCCACAGTCGATTAGAATATATAAGTCAATGATGTTAATGCGGGCATCTTACGATGAATGCCATGGGGCCTTGTGTATTCCCTTTTGCAATTGACGTCATCGATGATTTTGTATTTTGATCAATTGTCTTTAATTTGGATGTTTTTGACCATGGAATCTGTGCAGCCGATCTATACTCAACATTTTAAAAACAAATTGTATAAAAATAATATGTGCAAACGTATTTAAATGTTAAATTTAAGTCGGGCGTGAATGGCTATATAGTTTTGTAAAGTTATATTAAGGGAGGGTAATCTTAGGTTATTCATTTCATAGTTGAATTGGTTCAATGGATTGGATATATTTGTGTAATTGTAGATGTAGTATGAGATCCACTATGGGCAGAATTATATATATATGCAACACACC
Source organism: Epiperipatus broadwayi (assembly GCA_028023455.1). Lineage (NCBI taxonomy): Eukaryota > Metazoa > Onychophora > Udeonychophora > Euonychophora > Peripatidae > Epiperipatus > Epiperipatus broadwayi. The sequence goes on along the minus strand of JAQFVV010006209.1, from coordinate 14,683,679 downwards.
TTCTGTTTGCCTATGGATGGGTTTGTAAGATGGCAAAGGAATGCAGTCCATTCCTATGGAGTTTTATGTTTATTGTTCTACTTGCCAACAAATGTGACATTCCTGTTGGTGGAGAGACAATGTCTTCTCTAATTCTACTTACTGATCAGATGTACATTTCTGACAGTATCGTATTTTGTGTTGTCGTATTTTCATGCTACATTGAATACATAAATGTATCAGATGGATTGGCGCCGGTTTGATTGTGAAATTAGTTGCCTAAGGTTAAATCAGGGAAGAATATTTTCTTTTTAAATGCAGATCTATGTGGTCTATTCATACTCGACTATCTAAATAAAATATTAACTCATTGAAACTTAGTTAAATGTAAAATTAAAAGTTAATATAAAAATCTAAAATGTTAAACTTATTCCTCAAATTAGAATGATTTTATATGTGCGTAAATAAATATTTTTATGTGTTAATTTCTGGCAGTGGCTTTTACTCTTTTATATTTAAGATATAAAATTTATATTTTATTATCTCTGCTACTCCACTGAGCTAGTGACTTGGGCTAACGATCTGAATATTTAAATAAAGTGGAATCTTAACAGCGCGTATCTGCCTACTCTATAAATTTTTCTAGGTTTAAATGCCTAGATGGTGCCTCATAGAGCAGATATCATAGTTTGTGGTTAGATTCGATCTTTACTTTCATTTCGATCGTTATAATATATTTCTATTCGTTCTCGTTCAGTACTTCCACATATAAATATAAAATCAAGCACCCAATACTTAACCTATTTTCAAAAAATAGTTCATATGTTTAGTTTCTTTCCATTTAATTTCACATGTAGATATAAAATCAAGCATATAATCATTACTATAATTTTAATAAACAGTTTCTAGATTGTACTTTTACTTGTAGTAATTCCACATACATATAAATATGAAGTGAAACATAATGTCTCATTTAACATGTTTGAGATTGAGTTTATATTCATAATTCAAATGTATATATACAGGATAACATATCACAATAATTCATTTATTTTAATCTTTTTAAATATAAAGTTTCTTTTCAATATTATAAAACAAATAGCTTAATATCTTACTGGTGAAAACAAATATTTAATGTCCTATATTTCTAGGTTTTCGATATCAGTTTTCTGCTCCTAATGGTTATCTTCTTAAATTTTCTTAGTGTATATTTCTTTTCTTCACACACTAGTGTATATAAAATACATATAAGTTTTCAGAAATTCAGCATAATATAGTTCTTATTCCTTTACTGACTGATTATAATGATATAATTTCATACACTGTGTCATTATTTATGAATTGAGCTGCATAGTAAGAATCTTTAGACTAATGATACACTACTTGTTTTTACCTAGGCTTTCATGGCAAAGCAGCAGGGAAAACTCTTCTCCACATGGCTCACATCAACTGCTTTAATGTATGTCTTGCAGTTTGGAATCCATAGATCCACACTAAAATAAAGTTGACCTCTGAATAAATAACTGCTTACTGTCTATATCATTGGCTATCTTCCCTACCTTAATGTAAAATATTCTACCATCTTCAATCTTAGAGAAAAATATTTCATTATAATTTTCAACAAAGAAAGAAATAGCTGTTTGCTTTCTTATCTTTGTCTAATATGCATTACAAGTGATAAATTTTTTGCCAGATTTTATTATTTTATTTATAATTAAAAAAATATTATTCATAATTCTTTTTTTTTGTATTTGAGTTCCCTACTCTATTTTATTTATAACATGATTCGAAATAGGTGAATCCAAAAAGATCTTTAAATGCCCTTTAATTTACGAACTGCATTTTTTTTTCTTGATCATATATATTTTTCAAATCTGATCATGTAATGGATATACTCCTACTACCAGGATTATAACATATATATATCATCACCAACAATTATCAATCCATTGCAGGATAAAGGTCTCACCAAGTTCAATCCATCTTCTCTGATCTCTACCATCTCTGCTCCATATCACCTCTAACCTTTCTTATTTCATCCATTCATCTCTCATGTGATCTTATTCTGGGTCTTTTACAATATCTTGGAATTCAGTTTAAGAGTTCAATTGTCCATCTATTATCATCTATTCTAGAAATATACCCAGCCCAACTCCAGTCTTTTAATTTTTTCAATGAGATCAGTAATACCTGTTTGTTCTCTTATCCATATATCCATTTTTTATCTCTTCTTGTTATTCCCAACATGCATCTCTCCATACTTCTTTGAGTTGTCTGAAGTCTCTGTATTGCTCTTCTATTAACTGTCCAAGTCTCAGATCCATAATTAAGAACTGATAAAACACATTTATTAAAAACCTTCATTTTCAAACACATAGTTATATTTCCTTTTAGTATCAAGCTATTTCTACCAAAATGACTCCAACCAAGTTTAATTCTATGATTAATTTCATCCATTATGTTTTCATCTGTATTAACAATTAGACCAAGGTATTTGTAATTGTAACTTCTTCCAACTTATCATAATCAATCTTTATTTTCATATTTTGAAAAAATCCATTAAACATTACTTTAGTTTTTTTAACATTTATCTTTAGTCCTACTTTCCTACTTTCATCTGATAACTCTTGCAATATTTCCTGCAATTCTAAAGCATTATTTACAAAAAAGAACTACATCATCTTCAAAATCTAAATGACAAATAATCTCCAATTACTTTCACTCCTTTAGATTCCCATTTTAATCCACAAAATACTTCTTGTGTCACTGTTGTTAAAAGATTTGAGATATGGAGTCACTCTGTCTTACACCCTTATCAATGTTGACTTTCCCAGTATCATTATTTAATGGAATTGTTGCTGCTGCATTTTTTAAATATTCTTTAAAATATGACAATATCCTGGATCTATACCTTGATGATCCAATGCTTTAATCACTGAAAAAATGTTTATAGAATCAAATGCTTTTTCATAATCTACAAATCCAAAGCATAATGGCAAATCATATTCATTTGCTCTTTCTATAACTTCTCTCAATACCTGGATATGATCTATTGTATTAAAACCACTTTTAAAACCAGCTTGTTCTCTTGGTTGATAGAAATCCAATGTTCTTTGTAGACAATTTGTAATTATCTTGGTAAAGATTTTGTACAAAACTGATAAAAAGCTGATAGGTCTGTAATTTCTAATATCTTGTTTATCACCTTTTTTAAATATATTTATACTGCATTCTTCTAATCATTTATCATTTAGACATTTGGTATATAACTTTGCTAAAAAAAGTTCTATGTCTTCACCTGCTTCTTTTAATATATCAATTATAATTCCATTATTACCTGGAGTTTTTTTTATTTCATAAATTTAATTGCATGTCTCACTTTTTTATTTAAGATTCTGGGTATTCAGAAGATATAATAGTTATAGGATGTACTTGTTCTTTATTACTATATAATCCTTGATAGAAGTATTCTATCCATTTCATGATGTCATCTCTCTTTTTAGTAATAATTCCATCTTTTTTTCTTATTGCAGATATAAATTTCCTACCAATACCAAAATATCATTTTACACTCTTAAGACATTTATTCCCTTCCACAGCTTTTCTTGCTAGTTCACATTTAAACGTTCTTATATTATTGCTAACTCTTTTTCTGCACAATTTTACAAAATTTGAGATCCTTTTTAATGCATCATTTTTGTATATCTTCATATTCCTTTCTTTCTTCATAAATTGTCTAGTTTCAGTAGAAATTTTATTGATCAATTGCTGCTTTTGTCTACCAGCTATTTTTGTTGCAGTTTTTGAAAGTGTATCACATATTTTCATATTAATTTTATTTAAATCTGAATCCAAGTTCAAAATCTATTAATACTTGAAACCGATTTGTAAGTTCTAATTTAAATTCATTAGAATGTTTCTGAAGATTAGAAATATCAACTGTAAATATTGTTTTTCTTAATAATTTTTGTCTCTCTAGTGTTGCAATAACACATATCTTACATTTTACTAATTGATGATCACTTCCTATGTTAAATTTGTTAAGATCATTACAATCTTGAAATATGTATTTTTTATTAGTTAAAATATAATCCAATTCTGCTGTACCTTCATTTGAATGCTTCCATGTCTATTTCCTTTAACATTTTTCTCAAGAAAAAAATTTATAATATAAAGTTTTTCTTTTTCTGCAAACTCCACAAGCCTATGTTCTCTCTTATTTTTATTATGATAACCAAAATTACCTACAGCAATTTCAGCTTTCATTTGTTTACTAATTCTAGCATTAAAATCTTCCATAACAATTTTAAAATGTTGTTTACTCTGATCAAAAGCCTTTTGTACATCCATATAAAAATTTATCATTTCATCACTATGAGAACTTGTTGGGACATAAACCTGAATTATCTGCATTTGGTATCTGCTATTAAGTTGTATAACTAATCTTGCCACTCTGTCTGATACATCATCAATCTCCACAATGTTACTCTTCCATTTTTTATTTATAATGAATCTGACTCCACTTGTATTTCTAATATTTGTGCATTTATAGTAGAGTATATGTCCACTTTTTAAATCAATTGTCTCTTCACCATTTTTTCTAACTTCACAAAGTCCAATAATGTCCCATTTAGTTCTTTTTTTAATTCTTGATATCTTCCTTCATTTGGAAGTGATCTGCAGTTGTAAGTATCTAAATAAAAAGTCATCATCAAATGGCAGCCTGGATCTACAATCAAAAAATTCTTAGCACCCTCTGCCTTCAGGCACCAACTGCTGCCTTGGTTGGTGATTTTATCACCTCCTGGGAATAAGGGCTATGATTTGTTTTTGTCTATCATGATTGTGTGTGTGTATATATATATATATATATATATATATATATATATATATATATATATATATATATATATATATATATTTATATTTTTATTAGTATTTTATTAAACATAATGGATTCTAATTCCATCATATAAATATATATATATATATATATATATATATATATATATATATATATATATATATAGGAAAAATATTTATTATTTACACATACATTTATTCTGCACTTTTGGACATCTGAGAAGAAAGACCATGGTGTTTCTTGATCTTAAACTCAGAGGGGAAAAGCCAATAAATTCACCACAATGGCTAATGTGTGTTGGTGAATAGCCCATCCATGTCTGTATACTATATAAGTAATCAAATGGTAATAACAGCTGCAAGATTATGGCCTCCTCAGTTCCTTTAAGACCTCTAAGAGGAATCAAAAGCTCTCCTTTCAGTTAATAGCAAACTCCTTTCTGAATCCATATATATATATATTGTAACGATATATAAATATGTCGTTACATTAATTTAAAATAAAAAACTTGTAAGTTCGCATATAAAAATAAGTGTATTAAAAATAGAAGTAAAAAAAAAACTAAACGCTAAAATTAAAAATGTTTGTTATACGTATATACATTCGCACAGATGTTAAACTTTAAAAGTAGTTTTTTGATAAATAAAAAAAAAAGGTATTTGAATGTGTTTTTTATAAAAAAAAGATTTATAAAAGTATTTTAAAAAAAAAAAATAACGTAAGTTAAAATAAAAAACAGGTATTAATTAATTCCTGTAATCTATAAATGGAAATGATTGTTTGTTAATTGTTTAAAAACTGTTTAATTAAAAAGTCAGATGGAAAGGTAGATAAGAGAAGAAAGGAATTTAGCTTGACAAATGGAAGCACTGGGCCTTGGCTCGGACCAGAACGGAAAAACAGAGCAGTGACGTTTTGTTCAGTGAATCCTGGTGGATAATATAAAAGAGAAAAAAATATTGGCAAAGGGAGCTTGTTTTTTTTTTTTCCAACTTGATTTTGGTGGGTCTGGAGGCAAGACGCACTTGCCGTCCTCCCTCACTGATTTAAAAATGCAAAGACTGTGATACCAGGACAGGACCAGCAACTGCCACCTCCAAAACATCAGACCGGTCTTCCAGGAAAGTCTGCGTGGGAATTGCCAACGGGACATGGACTTCTCTACCGTAAGCAATAGAAATGAACAATTGTTGAAAAACTGAACATTAATTAAGAACTTTAAAGATTGATAAATTTAATTTTATAAAAAGGAACTGTTCTCTGACTTATGTGTCAACTAAATTTATAATGTGGAATTTTATATATATGCATGCGTTTGATAAAAAAAATCATTTCCATTTGTTAGTTATTGTATTAATATTTATTGTTAAATTTTAAATGGTTAAATTTAAAGTTGGTTATAGACGCTTGCATGGATTTGTTTGCGGTTAATTATATTTTGGTTTTCATATTTGATCAAAATATATAGACATTCGATAAATAATGATACCTTACGGTGAGTATCGAAATGTATTTATTCGGATGTCTTTTAAGTTATTGGTGACAACGCAAGTATCTTACGGTTGAATACTATTGGGTTACTTATAAGTTTCCCTCTGCGATTGTCGGTATCAATAATTTTGTATTTTGATCGTTTATGTTTATTTGAAATGTTTTTGACCGTGGAATCTGTGTAATCGATCTATACCCAACATTGTGTTAAATAAATCTGTTGCGAACGTATATAAATGTTAAAATTAAGTCGGGCGTGAATGGCTATATGGATTTGTAAAGTTATATTAAGGGAGGGTTAAATAGGGATAGAATGTTTTCTTTTCAAATGCCGATCCACGTAGTCTATTCATACTTGACAATCTAAATAAAACAAAATTAAAATCATTGAAATTTATATAAATGTAAAATTAAAGCATAATAAGAATATAAAACCTAAATGTTAAACTTCTTCCTCGGGTTTAGTATTATTTTATATATGCGTAAATAAATATTTTTATGTGTTAATTTCTGGCAGTGGCTTTTATTATTTTTTTATATGTATATCTAAATTTATAGATTTTTTTTTTTTTATCTCAGCGTCTCCACTGAGCTAGTGACAATGGGCTAACGATCTAAATATGTAAATAAAGTGGAATCCTAACAGCGCGTATCTGCCTACTTTATAAATTTTCTAGGCTCAAATGCCTAGATGGCGCCCTTTGGTAGTGCGGTGCGGTGCGATGCGATCTACCACTTCGTTTGGATCGTTAAAATGGCGTCCCAAGTGTGGCCTTACCTCAGAAATTGACCCTGAGAAGGGGAATTGATGCTGAAATTTCCTATCTTAAATAAACACGAGTGCCCTGAGAATTTTAAATGGGAATCCTGCCCGTAAATTTTTTCGGAAAATTATATAGATATATGTTTTGTATTAAAGTAAAGTTATAGTTTAAATTTTGTGTAAAAAGGTACTGCCAGTAAGAAAAATTGCGCATATGTAAAGAGAAATACGAGGAATAAAAAAAGTAATAAATAAAACGTAATTAATAAATATAAATCATAATTTTTTTTTAAAAAAAGTCTTGTGTAAAATTTAATCGTTTAACTTGCCTAAATAATATTTAAAGGTAGGAGAAACGAAACTTGGAAGGGAGGGGGCAGAAATTTAGCTGGTACTAAGGAATCATCAGTCAATTTTTTTTTTTTATCATTATATGTGTAATTACTGTTTTGTCTTTTAAAAAAAAAAAAAAAAAAAAAGTTTTGTCCTTTTGAAATTTCATATATAACAAATTTGTATAACGTAATTACTAACACTAAGTAAATTCTATTTTTTTTTTTTTTCAATGTTTTTATTTTTTTTGAGGAAGTTTACTGATATGTAACGATATATAAATATGTCGTTACATTAATTTAAAATAAAAAACTTGTAAGTTCGCATATAAAAATAAGTGTATTAAAAATAGAAGTAAAAAAAAAACTAAACGCTAAAATTAAAAATGTTTGTTATACGTATATACATTCGCACAGATGTTAAACTTTAAAAGTAGTTTTTTGATAAATAAAAAAAAAAGGTATTTGAATGTGTTTTTTATAAAAAAAAGATTTATAAAAGTATTTTAAAAAAAAAAAATAACGTAAGTTAAAATAAAAAACAGGTATTAATTAATTCCTGTAATCTATAAATGGAAATGATTGTTTGTTAATTGTTTAAAAACTGTTTAATTAAAAAGTCAGATGGAAAGGTAGATAAGAGAAGAAAGGAATTTAGCTTGACAAATGGAAGCACTGGGCCTTGGCTCGGACCAGAACGGAAAAACAGAGCAGTGACGTTTTGTTCAGTGAATCCTGGTGGATAATATAAAAGAGAAAAAAATATTGGCAAAGGGAGCTTGTTTTTTTTTCCAACTTGATTTTGGTGGGTCTGGAGGCAAGACGCACTTGCCGTCCTCCCTCACTGATTTAAAAATGCAAAGACTGTGATACCAGGACAGGACCAGCAACTGCCACCTCCAAAACATCAGACCGGTCTTCCAGGAAAGTCTGCGTGGGAATTGCCAACGGGACATGGACTTCTCTACCGTAAGCAATAGAAATGAACAATTGTTGAAAAACTGAACATTAATTAAGAACTTTAAAGATTGATAAATTTAATTTTATAAAAAGGAACTGTTCTCTGACTTATGTGTCAACTAAATTTATAATGTGGAATTTTATATATATGCATGCGTTTGATAAAAAAAAATCATTTCCATTTGTTAGTTATTGTATTAATATTTATTGTTAAATTTTAAATGGTTAAATTTAAAGTTGGTTATAGACGCTTGCATGGATTTGTTTGCGGTTAATTATATTTTGGTTTTCATATTTGATCAAAATATATAGACATTCGATAAATAATGATACCTTACGGTGAGTATCGAAATGTATTTATTCGGATGTCTTTTAAGTTATTGGTGACAACGCAAGTATCTTACGGTTGAATACTATTGGGTTACTTATAAGTTTCCCTCTGCGATTGTCGGTATCAATAATTTTGTATTTTGATCGTTTATGTTTATTTGAAATGTTTTTGACCGTGGAATCTGTGTAATCGATCTATACCCAACATTGTGTTAAATAAATCTGTTGCGAACGTATATAAATGTTAAAATTAAGTCGGGCGTGAATGGCTATATGGATTTGTAAAGTTATATTAAGGGAGGGTTAAATAGGGATAGAATGTTTTCTTTTCAAATGCCGATCCACGTAGTCTATTCATACTTGACAATCTAAATAAAACAAAATTAAAATCATTGAAATTTATATAAATGTAAAATTGAAGCATAATAAGAATATAAAACCTAAATGTTAAACTTCTTCCTCGGGTTTAGTATTATTTTATATATGCGTAAATAAATATTTTTATGTGTTAATTTCTGGCAGTGGCTTTTATTATTTTTTTATATGTATATCTAAATTTATAGATTTTTTTTTTTTATCTCAGCGTCTCCACTGAGCTAGTGACAATGGGCTAACGATCTAAATATGTAAATAAAGTGGAATCCTAACAGCGCGTATCTGCCTACTTTATAAATTTTCTAGGCTCAAATGCCTAGATGGCGCCCTTTGGTAGTGCGGTGCAGTGCGATGCGATCTACCACTTCGTTTGGATCGTTAAAATATATATATATATTGTAATGGAATTATCATGATCTGTCAGTTTTTCCGGACAATATACAACACATTCAACAAAATATACCAATAAATGATAACAACACAATAATAAAAAAAATTTAAAACTTGATCATTACTCCAAGTGAGAGATCATATAAATATAACCGATGTTATATCACATCTGATCGAACCTGAAACAATAGAAATATTGCCAGAAGGTTATCTTTTCTGACCAGATGTCTCTCAGCTGCTGCACTTATTAAAGAGTTACAGTGCTTGGTGAATTTATAAAATTTAATGGGATTATTAATACTGTACAACTATCTGCATGTGTTACTTTACTACTCAAATAAAGCACTAATTATAAACAAACCCTCTGGGAAGATTAAAGTATTTGGAATCATGAAGAAAATGAGATGAGACAGATAGAATAATCTATTAATAAAATATTTACTATAATACCATAACACAAAAAATTACATGAAACATTTAAAGGTACAATAAAATCATTAAATCTAATGCTATAGTTAGGTGTGTGTTTAAATCATATGAATGTCTTTAATATATTGAAATAAGTTATCAATTATAGTCTTTTTTCCAAGTATTATTTAAGAGTCTAATTCATATGTATCTCACTAATATTTGAAATTAAAATTGCATATAATGGTATGTGAAGAGTATGTGCATGTGTGATGTATATTTGTCAATCATTTACATTACCTAGGTTTTTTTTTCTTCTTTTGACATTGACTAATGTTCTGCTAGCTGTTCTGTGGAATTTCTTCACTTCCTTAGTAGAGATGGCCATTCTTCCACTCTGGATTTTTCATGGAATTTCTTCTTCCTATACACAGTGGCTTCACAGTACTAGGGTGTTAATGGTGTGGCAAGTGTATCATCAGGCAGGTGCTACACCAGCATTTGTTTCATTGTGAGATGACTGTTTGAGCATGGTGGGTTTGGATTAACCAGTGACCATGATGACCCTTAGCCACACATTCTTGAAGATTCACTCATATAGTAGATTTGTCTCATATGCATTCAAATTTTGGTCAGTCTTAAATGAATATATCTTTTACTCAGCTTTTTTTTAATGTCTGCTCTCCTCAAAGGCCTAATACTCTCATTCTTCTCAACTAAAGTTATCTTGCCAAAATCTCACTGTTAATTAATGTCCCTCTCCAGAATTCCTTTTTATCTTGATCTATTGTTCATTGGAATTTGTAGGTTTTTTTCATACCTTTAACTTTAAACTTTTTTTCTACAGCTTACATAAAATTTCTTTTCTTTAATTCTAATTTCATAATATTTTATAATAGGGTTTTATATCATTTTTCCTTTTTTTTATAATAACATTGTTCTCATTTAAACATACAATAAATTTTTCCCTTCTTTATACCCACATTCACATATGTATTTCATTTAGTCAAAATGTGTATTTCTACTTATACTTTCATTTAAAGCTCTTAAATGTCACCTTTTTAAATCATTTGATTCCTCTTTTATTTATATCTTCTTTTTATATTTTCATCCTACACTTAATATACAATTCTACTATTTCTAACTTTTAATATTTCTATTTTTCAAAACATAAACTCTGAAGGGTAAAAGATAAGAATCTTGTTCAATTCCATTTCACTCTCTTTTATTTTATTACAGTAATTAATGCATTCATTTCTTAAGTGATTTTAACCATTTTAATTATTTGTATATTTTTTCAAAAAAAAGACTATAGTATTTAATATTATTTAATATCAAATATATACATGTGTAATCACAGTATGTGCAGTCATAACATTACCCTGTTCCGTTCTTTTTTTTTAAAATAATTTAATGGATTGAAAGCCATTCAATTCTTTACTTACGTATTGTTATTATGATGCTATCTTATCAACATACTCTTAATCTTGGTTAAGTGATGGTGAGAATATTTCTAGAGAGGCAACCAGGCAATTACGTTCTACTCCATTGATTGCATCAGCACTACCAAACTGATTTAATCTAAGTTTATACCAAATGATAAGTGGGTTCAATTCTGCCCCTTGATTGTAAATACAGGTTCGAGTCCACAGGATATCTCTGCTACTTGATTAAACTAGTTTATACCCAACATTTCAAACCTTATAGATCTCTTTAAGTGATAATTCTGACCACTATATGGAGGTGGGTTTGATGACTGGAATTTCTTATCCAGCTAGTTCCATGAGCCCAGAATTTTTTACTGATGTCTCATTATACAAGGGTTTTTCCCCATATATTTTTGTTTACATTTCAGTGACTTGCAATATATAACAAATATTTAACTGGCATTTTCAATCCAGTGAGTCTTGATATGAGAAAAAGTTCTTTACCACTATCATCCCTGCCTACTAACATCTGATGTACCACAGAATATCATGCATAAATATATAACAGAGATGGCTTACTATGTACTAACAGGATCCCTACTAAAATGTCTGTCCCTACACACCTTTGCCTCCATCTACAATCTCATTCACTACTCTCTCTAAATTATTATTAGTCTCAATTTGTGAAAATAATTGTTCATAGTATGTTCTTTTAAACTGGTTGGTCATTTATTGGCTCTATCTTCTTTTATTTTTTTTTAAGTCCATCTTTGTTAATCTTGATCCAGGTCATTCCATTTATTGTACCATTGAATCTGTCCAATCCTTATTTTGCTATTAGGTTTTATCTGGAGGTTGTCTGATCCTGTGGGACTCATATCTGCTTGTTCTGGGATGTGGATTCTGATCCCTATGCTCTCTGTCCATTCGTATGGACACTTCCATTCAGTATCAACTCTATATTGTCCATCTTTCTGTGCTCTTGGGTTCCTCTCTGGAAAATTCTTTCTGTTTTTTCCTGCTGATTTTTATTAGGATCAAATCCACTTTTACTTACAAGTGGTTACTTAGGAGATGGTTTATACTCATATCTCTCATCCCTCTCATTATCTCTAGTGCTATCCAAGGTGTTGTGCAACTCAGCAATCTGATCAACTGTCTTCCTTTCTTTACTTATCAGTATCTGTTCAATGTCTTTCAGGAAATCATGTCTGATAATCTGAATTATTAGCATCTCAGATAATGGATTAGGTGTCATCATACATAACTTTGCCACTTGATGAAAGAAGGTCATGAATGACTCTCCTGGTCTCCATTTCTCCTGCATCACCTGGTGTAAAATGTTTTCTTGGAGTTCTTCACTTCAATAACTGGCCAACAAAGATTTTTGATACTCTGCGAACATTCTTGGTTTATGGAACAATGAGTCCCACCACACTTGTGATACTCCCTGTAAATGACTGCAGGAAACTGCTATCTTGGCCTCATCATTCATCCTGTTGAACCTGAAGTACCTTTTGAGGCTCCCCAGGGGCTCCATAGAGCTCTCTCCTGGGTGTCCAGAGAAGATTTATACTTTTAACAACTTGTCGAACTTGATGGGATTATCTATGTGATTTCTATTGCCCATGTCTGTATATCCTACAATGGCTCTCAGTCAATGCATTTTATTTCTGTATTTGTGCTGTTACTTGCTGACCTCCTTATACTCTTTTTTAATTTTGAATCTACCCTTTCTACTACTCTTACTACTTGATTTATGTCCCACTGCACATTTGCCAGCATCCTATTATTCTCTAATCTCATGATTTTAGTTTCCTCCCTTTTATCTAACTTACTCATTCCCATTTCATGCTGCACTACTTCCACTCTCAGATCTAAATATGCTGACTTTCTATCTACACTCTCTGCCCTCTCCAGTTCATCATATTCATATGGTTCCATGCTTTCTGGTTCATCAAGTTTGATTTCCCTTCCTGTCCATTTCCTGTCTCTTGTATCTGATATCTCATGGTAGTTACTCCTCATCTCTTCTATGGCTTCAGCAATTCTTTTGCTACTGTCCATTGCTATCTTCACACACCATCATTTTTCCATCATTCTTTTATTAGTTTCCTCCCTTCTTTCTTGCCTATACTTGCATTTCTTCATGAACTGTTGTTGTTGTTTTTTTCAAATGCATGAGCATACTCATCACATTACTAAAGTCTATTTTATCTTTCCACTCTATCTCATTATTTTTATCCAATTCCTCAATTCATTTACTTGGTTGTCCATTCTAGTTTGGGACCTTGTACACATAGATATATTTTAATTAACCCTTTTTAATATCTTTATAGTTTCCTCTCTACTGATTATCTCCATTCTTTATTCTCTTATATTGCTATATGCTACTTTAGTTATTATATTTATTATGATGATTGGCATTTAGAATGCTAGTCAATCCAAACACACCTGCTCTGGTTCAACAATTTACCTACCTGCTCTAGATTCATTATAAACTCCCTGCTATATTTTGATGACTAACCTTTACTCCACTATATATATAAACTATCCTATTTCACTAAATGACGGACTTATATATTTTTTTCATATTCTAACTTAACTTGACTTAAACACTATAATTATTCCCACTCCGTTAACAATTTATGTATAAATTAATTCTATTCTGACTGTAGTTCAAACAATACGTGTTTCTGATATATATTCTAAAACTATGCTTATAATTTATCGATAACTTTATTGTCACAACTATTTTAGAATTACACACATATATATTTTTCTTCAACTTAACTGACATATTTCATTACACTATCTTTATTATTTATAGGTAAGACCTTCCTGAAACTTTCTTAATTCTACTTGACTTAAATACCTTATATTTCTTTAACTGCAATTACATCTGGATAATATGTCTCTGATCGTTACACTTATATATTTGAATAATCCTTTTCTTAAATTAAATACATCACAACGAAACTTTAAAAGATTTTCTGATATTAAAATTTCCCCCTTTCTCTCCTTTCTACATATTTGACATAGAAATCCATATATCAAGTATAGTGCAGAAAAAATCTATCCCCCCCCCATCTTCACTCCTCACCACTCGATTTATTAAAACTAATTTTATATGTATTTCTTTCTCTTTTTTTTAATATTTACTTTATTTACAAAATTTACCCGACACATGATTACCAATTGTACAGCAGCAAACCCTGGACTGGTCCCCAAAATGTAATGGAATTATCATGATCGGTCAGTTTTTCCAGACAATATACAACATATTCAAAAATATATACAAATAAATAATAACAACATAAAACTTGAATTTTCTATTACTCCACATGAGAGAACATATAAATATATTCAATGTTATCTTTCCTGACCAGATCTCTCTTGGCTGCTGCACTTATTAAAAAGTTACAGTGCTTGGTGAATTTATAAAATTTAATGGGATTATTAATACTGTACAACTATCTGTATGTGTTACTTTACTACTCAAATAAAGCACTCCTTATAAACAAACCCTCTGGGTAAATTAAACTATTTGGAATGGTGAAACTAATGAGATGAGACAGATAGAATAATCTATTAATAAAATACTTACTATAATACCATAACACAAAAAAATTACATAAAACATTTAAAGGTACAATAAAATCATTAAATCTAATGCTATAGTCAGGTGTGTGTTTAAATCATATTAATGTCTTTAATATATTGAAATAAGTTGTCAATTATAATCTTTCCTCCAAATATTATTTAAGAGTCTAATTCATATCTATCTCATTAATATTTGGAATTGCATATAAGGGTATGTGAAGAGTATGTGCATGCATGATATATATTTGTCAATCATTTATGTTACCTAGGGTTTTTTTCTTCTTTTGATGTTGACTAATGTTCTGCTGGCTGTCCTGTGAAAATTCTCCACTTCTTTAGTAGACATGGCCATTCTTTGGCTCCAGTTTTTTTCATGGAATTTCTTTTTTCTATACACAGTGGCTTCGCGGTACTAGGGTGTTATTGGCATGGCAGGTGGCTCATCAGGAAGGTGCTACACTGGAAGTTGTTTCGTGGTGAGGTGACCATACAAGCACAGCAGGTTTGGATCAACCAGTGACCATAATGGCCCTTAGCCACACATTCTTGAAGATTCACTCATATAGTAGATTTGTCCATATTCATTCAAATTTTGGTCAGTCTTAAATGAAGATGTTTTTTACTCAGCTTTATGTCTGCTCTCCTCAAAGGTCTAATACTCTCCTTCTTTTCAACTCAAGTTCTCCCACCAAAATCTCACTGTTAATTAATGTTCCTCTCCAGAATTTCTTTTTTATCTTGATTTATTGTTCATTGAAATTTGTAGGTTTTTTTTTTACGCCTTTAACTTTAAAATTTTCTTCTACAGCTTACATAAAATTTCTCTTTTTAAATTCTAATTTCATAATATTTTATAACATGGATTTTATATTCTTTTTTTTTTTATAACAGTGTTCTCATTTCAACATACAATAATTTTTTCCCTTCTTTATACTCACATTTACATACGTATTTCATTTGGTCAAAATGTATATTTTGAAGAGCAGATTTTTTTATCTTTTATCATAATTTATTTTCTACTTATACTTTCATTTAAAACTTTTAAATGTCACCTTTTTAAAGCATTTGATTTCCCTTTTATTTATATCTCCTTTTTACGTTTTCATCCTACACTTAATATACAATTCTACTATTTCTAACTTTTAATATTTCTATTTTTCAAAATATAAACTTTGAAGTGTAAAAGATAAGAATCTTATTCGATTCCATTTCCATCTCTTATTTCATTACAGTAATTAATGCATTCCTTTCTTAAGTGATTTTAACCATTTTAATTATTTGTATATTTTTTCAAAAAAAAAAAAACTTTAGTATTTAATATTGTTTAATATCAAATATATACATGTGTGATCACAGTATTGCGATCATCACAGTATATATATGACAATTTTTTCAGATTATAGATATAAATAATATATTTTGTGTTTTGTTCATATATGAATTGATTATGAATATAACAATGTTTTGATCATATGAGCTATCAATTGGATGATGATTAGAATATTATAAAATGGTTGTATAGGTGCTGTAAACCACTGACTTATAACAATGTTCCACTAATAGGAAAATAAAGAAAAAAGTATATAAAATTCAAAAAATAAAAGAGATGAACTTGCTAGTGCAGTTAAGCAACACTCATCATCAGCAGCACTTTTATTTCATTGATTTCTCTAATATCAGAGTTCTATCCAGATGTGCTACTTCCCACTAATGTAAAATCAGAGAAGTCATTGAGATACTAAAAAGATCAAATTGTATCAATAAACGTGATGACCCACACAAACTTCCTCCTATTTGGAAAAAAAAATTTTAAAACATATTACTCTGAAGATTTTCTTTTATTTTTCCATTTTATATACAATAACTGAAATGCAGGCTTATTATATACCTGTATCAATATATGTAATATATAGGGTATATGAGCACGACTTTCACACGACCCACCATTCACCACTTTATCTCATATCATTGACATACTTGAACACATGTATGTCGAAAAGATAAATATTTTATATACAGTTTTCTTTCTAATGGTAGAACTTTAACGTTGTTATAAACCAGTATTTACAGTGCCTCTACAACCAACTTTATAATATTCTATTCCTCATCCAGTTGATAGCTTGTATGATCAAACTGAAACGAAGCTATATTCATAATCAAAATCATATACCGATGAATTGCAAAATAGATCATATATATATATTACTTTAATAAGTTGTTAGATAAATTTAAAAAAACATTCATAAACAAAAGAAAATATCTCAAAATTAACATTTCAATTAGAATCAACAAAATAAATTATTTAAATCTTGACCTTCAATTAAATACTCCTCCTCTTAGTTAATGATATAAGATAATCCAACACTATTTAATCAAACTAAAGAAAAAATTCAAGAACTTATTTACGAGGGGATGAACATACTTAAAATTAATCAAGAGATTTATGATCCCTAATTTAATTTAAATTATATTTCTTTAACTGTAGGCACTAAATTTAAATAGCAAAGTCACAAAAATAGTAAAATAAAAATATTAAAATTAATTTTTAAAAAAAATTAAAACTTCATAAAAATTGTCTAATAGAAATGTAGTTTAAAATGTATTAAAGTAAAAACAATATTATACACTTTATATTTTTAAACAGATTTTATTTACACTCTTATTGTTCTATTGATTTAAATGACTTATTAAATTTACAATCGTATATGATAGAATAGTGTTAATATGAAACAATTATTTAAAAACTTTTTTTTAGCAAAACAAAATTTTAAAGATCATTTTACATTTTTGCAATATGTAAATCACATAATCAATACGTATAGAGATTTTTGTCTGTTTTAATATATAAATCAGTTTGTACACACAATTTCAAACTAAATTAAAGAAAAAAATATTCAAATTTTCTGTCAATTAATACACTTAATTGTAGTAAGCTCTCTGGGTTTTCTTTTTATTTTTTTTAACAGAGTTTGAGTTTATAATGGGAGATAAAATAATTATTTTTGAAATCCAAAAAAAATCCACAAATCTAAAAATCTTTGGGGGCAAAGATTTTGGATTAATGGTGTTTTATCTAAATTAAAGATAGAGATATTTTTAAAAATGTCAGTTTAGTGAATGGCAAATAATATATAATTGTCACCACTAATACTCCCAATTGTTATTTGTTAATTATAACAATCTATTGGCTAATCTCCCTTCAATGAGAGAACAAATAGAAAACTAATTATTTCCTATTAACTTTTTAATATATTTCTCTGTTTCTTTTTAACCAATAGTCACATTTTCATATAATAAATTGCAAATGTTATTGTTTTCATATTCAGAACATGACAAAATAAATTTTGAAAAGGTGTAAATAAAAAAATATTTTTTCACAATTCAAATATTAATTCTTAATAAGAAGGTACTCAGCCTTCAATATGCATTGTTGAATCATATTACTAACTCACTGATATAATATTGTAGGACACTCTCAAACCCAAACACAAAATAGAGGCTTTTAAAATATAAGAATGTCCATCTTATTTTTGTATCTAAATGCAATTATACAGGTCAGCTAAAAAATTTTGGAATATTTACATGAAGTTTTAATCTTTGTAACTTTTACATCTGTCACATTATTAATTTATAGTTAGTAATATGATTAAACAGTACCTGTCAAAGGTTGATTACCATTGATTAAAAATTATTATTGAAATTTGCACTGTAAATTATGTTATTAAAATTAATTCAAATATTATTGGAAAAAATATACATTTCTTTATTTGGCATAGAAAATTCTTATCTATACAATAAATGATTAGTCTAATGAGTATCAGTCTTATTTTACTAGTCTTCTATTTTAAGAAATCTAAAATTTCCTTAAGACTACTAGTTATAAAAAGGAACTTATTAGATCTGAAAATAGTTGTAATAGAAAGTACTGTTAATCAACCCACAACATATCAATAATTCAACATAATACCAATATATATATATATATATATATATATATATATATATATATATATATATATATATAAAGCCTTGTTCCTTCTTGAGACTTAGAGGCCAATAAATATCATTTGAAAATCAATTCTTGCTCTCTTCCGAGTCTTAGAGACTTATAAATTCAACAAACATTCATATCACATCTTTCTTTCTCTGAGTCTTATAGGTGTGTTAGTAAATTACTGGGAAAAAATGTGTGATGGTGGTACATGATACAATGTATGCTTCAAAACATTCCATCATGATATAGTGTCTCATGTACTTGACCAAATCCTAATATATCACTAGAAGTCAAAAATATATAAACAAACAATAACAGTAAACAGTGAGGATTGCCAATTCCTCTACAAGCTTTATGATAAATGCTTAGCCAGAGCCAGCACTTAAAATATCTCTGTCAGGAACCCCTCCCCAAACCCCTGACCATGGTTTCGTGCTTTGGCACTCCTCAGAGAGGTCTCTGAGGAGTGAGTGCCAAAGCACGAAACCATGGTCAGGGGTTTGGGGAGGGGTTCCTGACAGAGATATTTTAAGTGCTGGCTCTGGCTAAGCATTTATCATAAAGCTTGTAGAGGAATTGGCAATCCTCACTGTTTATAACTTACAAGCTTAAGAGATAGGGTCATGTGATCTATGAATTGATCTATGACTTTTGTTTTGACTAAACAATAACAGTTTTTTTTTCTTTACATAAATCAATCTAACTATTCTATGTTTCATATCTACTGACATCACCTATTACTTAAATTATTATAATTTTTTTATTAATATTATTAATAAATAACATTCTTTGCCTTTTGTGATTTTAATCATCATTTTTTGTGTTGTCATCTATTTTAAATGGTAGCACATTAAATTATTTTTTTTCTTAAATCATTTATTCTTTTAACAGATCCAGATTTGACAGAGAATAAGCCTTCCTCTAGTAGAATTAAGTTTTACATCTATCCAAACACTTTTGTGATGATGAAGGAGTCTTCTGAATAGATTTGAGATATGTTTTGCCATCTTTTGGGTCACTAAATTTCTTTGTACTGGTTTGAATCCCCATTCTTTTCATTTTCTGAGTATACTCCTATTTTTTTTTAATGCTAGTTCCAGAATGTGTTGAATTCTCTGAAGATTTTTCAGTAGTGCCTGGTTTTATGAGGAGTTGAAAATTTTTAGAATAATGTACTATACATGTTTTATTTCTGTTACCAGTGCTTTTTTCTGTTTTGCCATTCTCTGTAGGGTTGGAATCTTCAATCATTTTTGTTCTAATACATCCAATAAATGCCTCACCTCATTTTGTTTATTTACCTACCTGAAGTTGGTGAACTTGCCATCTCATTACCTACATCTACTGTATTCTGGAGGCTCATATTAGTGGCATTTAAAAACTCCTCTACTTGTTTGATGGTTTTGTTTGTCAATGCTGATGATTTTCTTTTCAACATGAAAGGATAAAATTATCTTGATTAATTCTAATATTTGTCTTTCTGTCATGCTATATTCAGACAATGTCCTTAAATTTGACATTTACCTTCAAAAGAATTGGATATAACTTTCACCACTTCTTGTGTGAAAGCTTTTCTGCATAATTTGGTATCTGGTTCCTTCTTGGTATTCCTCTGATCAAAAATTATTCAAAATCTGCTCTCTGTATTCAAAATATAATGTTGATTTTTCATTAATGAGTTCCACCATTTCTTAACAGGTCCTTGTAGATGATTATAGGCTATAGACACTCACTTTTTGTTAGCTAGTTTAATTGGAAATAATTCTCTAAATTATCAAGGTATTCCATGGGAGTCTCTCCTACCTCATCTCTGTACAATTAAATTTTGAGAAATTGACTAAAAAGTTTTATAATTTCTGATCTGTTCTGAGATTTTTGTATTGTTATAGCTTTCTTTTTGTTTCATATTTCTCATGATTCCATTTTGCTATCTTCATTAGATTCTTATATTCCATTCTACAAACTAGTTTGTAATGCCGAGTATTTCTTTCTGAGTTTCTTTATTTTCTTTTGAGTTCTCTGGAAATTTTTTTGAGTGATAAACTTTGATTATTGAACTTGGAATTTGATTATCATCTCTCTTTACTTCTCTCACTTTTAACTTTTCTATTCTTTCTACTTTAATCTTGCACACTTTTCCTTTCATTTATTTTCCAGCTGTGATGCAACTCTAAACAACCAATTAAAATTAGCACTGCAAACTAAAAACATGTCATATTATTTTTTTTTCCTTTAAACTAAAAGTGGAATAACTTTTAGATTATTACTTTATTTATTATATGAGTCATAAGAAAAGTGTGATACTTTCCATCTTTACACATATAAAATATTTATAATCTAGAGTATTAGCTACAAATGATTTCACTTTTATATAAAGAAAGGTCAGTCAAATACTATGACTAAATAATGTAATTTCAGTTTGTAATGTCTGTTTTAATTAATTAATTGCACAATTTTTATAAAAAATCCATTACACTTTCAATACTACAACTATAAAGACCATGAAAATCTCTTCACAGCAGAGTTTTGTTTATTTGTAAAAAAATTGAGGAAGTTATAATAAATTTAGTTTCACATACATAAAATATTTATGTCTAGCTTATAATTTTTATATTATTTCGAGTAATAAGCTGAAAACATTTCTATTTTTAGTTTAAAGGTGGGTCAGATTAATACTATTAGTAGACAACATGATTTCAACTCACAATGTCTGTATTAATTTATCGTATGCCTGATTTTACCTAGCTAAAATTTATCTTTAAAACATGAATGGGAAATCTATGTTATATTATTATTATTTACACGTTCATGTATGTGTGCGCGCGCATGTAAAATAAAATTTCATTATTATGTGCAATAATTGTTATTATAATTTTTAAGTTTTAAAAGGCAGATATTGAAATCAAAATATAATGTTGGGGCTTTTTAATCAATAATATTAATTCAACTGATCCAAAAAATTTATTTTCATAAATTTATTCTACCAGACAATTTTTTTTTATGTCTATTTAAAAGTTTTTATGGTTTATACTGTGTTTTCAATAAAATGATAAAAAAAAAAAATTGTAAGATTTTTATATTTTCATACGGCAATTTATTTCATTTTTTACATTAGTGAATTTATTCACTCCTGAGTGATATAAGCCCATGTTATTGAGAAAGCTACTTAGGCATGTAGGCTAGCTTAAAATCAACTGTAAAAGATTTTCTCTTGGTGACATTAAGTCTTTCAGATAAATGAGAATTTTTTAAATACTTTTTTTTTTATAACTGAATAAATTAATTTAAATTTCAAAAAATTGAAGAAAATGTATTTATTATATTATTATATAAATATAAATTATTCGTTTTCAATTTTATAAACTGTATATTAATAATATGTATACCTACATAAATACTTTCAAATAGATAGATGAATATATAGACAGACAGACCGACAGACATAGATAGATAGATAGATAGATAGATAGATAGATAGATAGATAGATAGATAGATAGATAGATAGATAGATAGATAGATAGATAGATAGATAGATAGATAGATAGATAGATAGATAGATAGATAGATAGATGGATGGATGGATGGATGGATGGATGGATGGATGGATGGATGGATGGATGGATGGATGGATGGATGGATGGATGGATGGATGGATAGATAGATAGATAGATAGATAGATAGATAGATAGATAGATAGATAGATAGATAGATAGATAGATAGATAGATAGATAGATAGATAGATAGATAGATAGATAGATAGATAGATAGAAGAATGGAAGAATAGATAGGTAGGTAGGTGGGTGTGTAGGTAGATAGATAGATTTATTGATGGGTGAGTGGATTGATAGATAATAGAACAGTTGATAGATGCATAGATAAGTGGATAGATAAATAGATGAATGGAATAGTATATGTATCACATATGATAAGTAGGTAGATAAATAAGTAGGTAGAATGATAGATGAATGGTTTAATGGATGAATGGATACGCAGATAAATCAATAATTAAGTATTATTTGAATAAGTTTAGATTATAGAGAACTTAACCACAGACTTTTGAACTCCCTTCAGCTATCCATTCTATCTCATATAACTGATACACAGACCACAAACATGTAAAAAAGGTAAATGATTTCCAATATATGCATTTCATGCTGAATCAGCACTTACCAGTTGTTCAGATTTTTTTCACATGTATGTGCCTCATATGTATTAGTTGTATGGGATAGAGTGGATAGCTGAAAGTAGCTTGAAAGTCTACGTTCAAATCCACTATAATAATAATAATTAATTATGTAAATAATTGTACGTTATAAGTAATTTTTAAAATATTAATTTTAATGAATAGTAATTTACAAAATATATTTTTCAACATTCTATTATCGAATATTATTATATTGAGCAATTTTACTTCATAAGTTGGTTTCAGATTCAAATATTAGATGCATTAATTTATCTTGGTCTTCAAAAACTAATTTCAAATATGCTTTTATTATTGGAATCACATATTTTTCTATAAATACTTTATGTACATTAATAATTTTTTCACATCATCATATAATCATCCACAATTATTAGAAAGCATTATTTTGTTTAAAGTATTTTTTTTTTTTTGTAAATTATCTTTATCAATATTAACAATATTTCTTTATGTTTGATAGGCGGAAAAAATATTTTAACTGAGCCAATTAATCAGTTTTAATTTTATGCTTGCATTTATTGTATATGTAAAATATGTATATTAATTTCTTCTCAACCTTTTTCTAAAACCCGTTTTTTTTTTTTGTAAACTATTTACCACATATCTACTATTTTTATAGTATTATCCAATATTCATTCCAATATTTGCATATTTTTAATACTTATCTCACAATTATATAATATTCTATTTTTAAATAAAATGTTTTGATATGCCTTTGCAAACTTTTGAATTAAGATTTATAATTCTCAGCCCTTCACCATCAATACAGATTTTAAAATATTTTATTTAGCAAGAAACTACTTTCTGACCTATAATATGACGTCATTTGTTCTTATTATTATTCATAAACTTATAACTTTTTTTTTTCATGTGTCATGGCATCGGTCGGGAAGCGAACCTGCTAACCTGGGACAACTGCTTGTAAGGCTGCTGTGCTGATCTCTGGACCACCAACGCTTGACAACTTAGAACTTTTACTCTATTTATATGGCTCCATCAGAAAATGTAATCCACATATCTATAGAAACTTTTAATGATTAATTCCCAATTCTTTAAAATTTATTTTAATTATAAGTGTTATAATATAGATTATAAAATAGAAATACTAATCAAATTGATTATATTGCATTCACTTTGTTTATTGTCATTAAAAAACTCTTTTTGACCTTTCTAATTTCAGAAAACAAAAAAGAAAAGTCAAAGATCAGAACGTTAGAATGATTTTCAGAATTTTTATACAAACCAACTCATGAATCACAAACATGTTCACATATATTCATCATATGGTAGTCGTTTATTTATTTCTCATTTATCTCACTGTCTTCCACAAAACATCTTGCATTTTAAAACATTTTAATCTCTTTTCTAATTGTAGCTTAGTCATATCCCTCCAATGAAATTAATCAAAATTGATTATCTTGAGAGTAATCTAGTTGGAAACACTAAATATTTTTGGAAAAATGTATGCTCTAATTAACTATTAGTAATAATAAGCAGATAAGTATAAAACACACACAATGTGTCAATGTAATTTTTTCTCTAATCTTCAAGTATTAAGGACCTGAACCTTGTCAGTTTTGCAAATAACTGAACTAGACTTATTAGATTAATGAATACTAATTTAGTATGAATCTGTTCCCATTAGACTAAAATCACATTTAATTAAGTATTCATAAATCTAAAGATTCCTGATTCAATTTCTATGCTGGATCATCATTTGTCAAACCAGAACCACCTAATAAACAGAAGATTATTACCACATAAAACATTGTATTTTACATTAAACTATATATTATTGCTGATTGTATCTGGAAAAAATATAAATTTTGAATTTTTCTAAAAATAATTAACAATTCATTAATGTAGTGAAAGTATGTTTGATATAAATTTTATAATGTATATGGGATATTTCTTTCCCTAAATCCAATTCAAGGTCTCTATGAAGTATTTTTTAAGAAGTGTGTTTATTATCATTCATAATATATACCCAATCTACTAATGATCTGCTCCTACAAGGATATAATTTTACTACTGAATTGTGTATTATATAGAATATTCCTGAGTACTTATTAATACTAGACTATAGTAATAACCAAAATACTATCACAAATTTATGATTATTAATGTATCATTAGTGAGGAGCATGTATTTGCACCTACGTGTCCAATAACATTTTTTACACTAGGTTAATAAATTCTGTTTGCCTAAAATGTTGTAGCAAGGTTGTTTGCTTATATGGTTATAAAACTTAACATGAAGTCATTAATCATAGTTTAATACTTTTTTAAATCCTAATTATAGATATTATTTATGCTTTGTCAATAATTATATATATAGCAAACAAAGAATTATATGACTTTATAAACTTATGTATAACACTTTCATTAGAAATGGTAATTGGTTTATTATAACTAATATAGAGTTATCTACTGTTAGTTTGGTTAATCAATAAATACTAGAAGGTAGTATCAATTAAATCCTCAAGAATTTTTCATATTATTGGACTTTATGAGCGAATTGCAATCACCATTGTCAAAAGCTCAAAAATTATATATAACCAAGATTCCTACCTCCTAATATATGCAAATAATTGGTAATGGTTTATTACTATAGACTGTTTAAATTTCAGTTCACTAGTTTGAATAATATGAAGTAAGTGAATATCACTGTTGATTGTGTGTACATTATAAAGATTAAAACCCAAAAATAGAACTAGAATATTGTTTCATACTGCTATTTAGGGTCAATTTTGATTGTTTGACTTATACTTTATGTCTGAAATATTAAAAAAAGTGGGTTGATTTTTTTTTCATATGTCATAGCATCGGCCAGGAGGCAAACCCACAACTGTCTGCAACCAACTACTTGCTTGCAAGGCAACTGTGATGATCTCTCGGCTAACAACGCTTGACAGTGGGTTGATTTTTCTAATACAAATTTTAAAATTGAACTAAAAAGTCATATAATTCTTTAATTGCTATATAGATTTAATAATATCATTATTCAGAAAGATGAAGAATGTATCAATTAACTACATTTATGATATTGCTATTATACATTTTCAGAATGTCGCAAAGTATATCTAATAAACTTTTTTATGTGTTTTTCTGCTACATTGATATTAATTACCTGCTTACAATAAAATGGCAGAATGACTTTACAAATGCCAGTCATTATTTGATTGGAAAGAAGGTCAAATGCTAAGATTTTGAGTAATCTGGGGAAGTCACATTTACTAATCTAAACAGTTAGAACAAAAATACTGTTTTGGATAAACATGATGTGAGATGTAATGATAACTCTCTAGAAAAATTTAAAATATTATTTGCAGAATGTCATGAAAGATGTTAACTTTTCACATTCTCACACCTATAAGAAATAGCTTTCTGGATTTAAATCTAAAAACTCAATCAAAGAGGCTATTATAATTTAATGACAAAATTTTTTTAGCCTCAGGGATTGTCAATTAATAGTAACTGACCATTTCTAAGCAACATCAAATGCTAAACCTATCTCTTTATATGGATATAATTTTCTTATTTCTATTATTTATTATAATTCAAAATAAATATATATGAAATGTATATAAAGAAAAGTTTTTTTTAATCCTATATACATTTTATATGTATTGATTGTGAATTTGTTCTAAGAAAAGTTTATTAATATTTTGAAGTTACATTATTTATTATAATAATAATCCATGAAAATATTTAATATATGGATGTGAGTCCTATAAATGCTGATGAAATGCTAATTCCTTTTATATTTTGAATTCTATGTATAACATAATGATGTCATTATCTTTCCAAAAATTTTATAGTGCTTTTTCTGCCTAAACAAAGTAACCATAATGCACTCAGAAACAGATTCAAGTCACATGATTAATCCTTATGATATCTCTAGATCAACATTTATTTCTTCTACCACTTTGTAGTCTAAAATCTCTAAAAAAAAAAATGTGTGTACATTTAATGATATTGGGAAATAAAAGCTTTTCTTTACTCTTAATATAATGTTAGAATATAAACAGTGATAAAACAAATATTACTTGATTAAGAAATTTTAAGTAACTTTATTCTTTTATTGCTTTATTTATGAATTTAATAAATAAAAAATATCAAGTTAAATCTCACAATAAATCCAATGCCATGCAATCTTCTTTTGTTTTTCTCTTGACAAACTGCCTTATAAAAACTTTATAACCATCTACTTATTCACTTAAACATCCATGCTCTGAAAAGCAAACTTTACTATGAGCTGCTTTATTAATATTAAATCTTGCTAATGCTTTAGCTGCAAATATTGCTCTAAACTTTAAACCCTGAAAATTATGTATCAAACAATGATTTCACATTTTTTTTGTATATATTTTTTTAAAAAACATTACAATATTTATCTTTATTATATCATGTTTTCTTACTTTTCCTACTGGATTTTGTGAGACAGAATGCTTTTATATCCACTGTTTTAAATTCTTTTTTGCTTTGGCAGAAAGCCGAATAAAACTATTCTGAATTCAAGTTCCAAAAAGACTTTATTCTCTGTATTCTCTTACGCAAAATCTCAGCGGAGAATTTTCAGTCTGAAAATCTTTCCTGCTGCCGTCTCAATGCCAAAGCTTTGCATATTTTTGTATACATGTACATAACTGCATATAAAAATGGAGTCAAAAATCATGTGCTTCTATTTAAAGATATGAATACCTTTGCACAGATATGCAATCGATTGGTACGTCTAATATAGAGAAATGAATTGTCAGCATAATAAGACTCATAAAATAAAAAATTAAAAGAGAAAAGGTTCTCCTATGAAACAACAGGAGAAATTCTTAGATTGATGTTTCTTAAGGTCTGTGGAATGTTTTTATTCTGTCATTACTGTCCTTAGAATTTCTTATAAATTCCTGAGCAATAAAACTATTTGATTTTATATATGTATGTTGATATGAAGATTTTCACGGGTTGCATATATAAAAGACATATTTTGCAGTTTCATCCGTATTAAAAATTTAAAATACTCGAAGCTGTTTAAATATTTCCTTCCCATAGAGGTTAATAATGGTGATTTTAAATTTTTAACATAGATGAACCCGCAAAATAGGTCTTTTATATATCAACCCGTGAAAATCTTCATATCAACATTATTAACCTCTACGGAGAGGAAATATTTAAACAGCTTCGAGTATTTTAAATTTTTAACACGGATGAACCCGCAAAATATGTCTTTTATATATATTCATGGATTTCACCATTTTCTAACTATGTGCTCCTTTAAAGAGCCTAAACTGATAATTAGGCACATAGTATTTTTCTGAAAATAAAAACACTTTTAATATCTATTTTATAAAAAGCAGTAATAAAACTTGAAATCACTAGCTTAACACTTTTTGATAACTTTTTTATCGTAACTTTTTCATCACCAGATTAAAATAATTAAATCAGACTAATGAAAGTTTAATAGTTAATTAGTTTATAAAATGTTACCAATAATTTATTTAAGGTATATAATATCAATCAAAATCAAAAGTGAAAAACAAGTTTAAAAATATTCTATGTGGTGGATATTTATTGTAAATATTTATAAATAATTTTTAATAAATTAAACAAATTGTCTCATTTTATATATTGTTTCTTTGCCTGGTTAGTTCATGCAATCTAACAATTTTCAAAAGAATTTGAGAAAATGGGTGAGTCCTAAATTTTACACAAAAGAAAAATAGAATATAATTAATACACTGAAGGTCTAAGACTTCTCCAACATTCTTCTAATGAGCAACAGTAAATAAAAAAGCATTATTCATCAGGCTAATCAAATGCTGATAGATGATAATTTTAGTGTTTTTAATTTTTGTTTTATTCTCTAGCTAAAAATGGGTAGATATTTTTTTATCAAGTAATATAGTATAAGCTAATCAGATTGGCTATAGGTTAACTATCAAAAAAAAAAAAATCCTACCTCTTAAAACTAAAAATATTATCAGATTCAAAACAGGATTAGAATTATTTTACCAGCCTGGATTTTAACTCTAGGTCATGTGTTTAATTAACAAAGAAAGATCTCATATTATATATGAATAGGAAAAATGTGTAGGAGTACATGTGTGATGTGTAAATTGTATTATGCAAATAATATGGTATATTAGTTATTAGTGTATAAATTGGAACCTTTATAATAAAAAATATCCATAGTAAGCATTTTTGGTGCAGTTTATCAAATCATTGTAGTCAACAGTTATAAAATTAACTGTCTAATAATTCTTAATATATGAAAATATATGTTTTGGTAGTTTATAACCAATAACTATAATTATGAACTGTAATTATTAAAAAACCAAAGATATCAAAATATATAGATATTGAACCAGATTCAGATCTGTATGACTATACAAAAAAATTAGTTTGCATTAAAAACATTATGGCATTTTGAATTTGGGCTTATCGATTTACAATTAACCAAAAAAATAAAAGGGTGTTGGTGTGCATTAAATCCAAAGATCTAGGCGTACTGCTCTCAGATCCAAGGCTCCTCACTTATGAAAGGCTATAAGCAAAAAGTAGCCTGGGAATATTTGATGAGTAAGCATTAGATAGGATTAAGTGCACAACCTTATAGCACCTGTTGATTACCATAGCTTGCAATAGGTAGAACCAAAAGTTCTACTGTTTAAATATACCTCAAAAAAGAATACAATCACACTAACAAAATCAGTTTTGAAATATATCTATTACTTAAGTGTAAATGCTAATAAATCTTAAACATTGATCATTTAAAATTAAAAAACATTATATTTATGTCAATTAAAATGTATAATCCACCAGAGAAACATTATTTTATGTCTACACACACATACACACATAATTACAAATACAAATTATATTAACTAAATAGAAATAAAATTCAGATCTTTTAGAGATAGATATTTTCATAAAAACAAAATGCACACATTACTGTTATTTGATATTTCTATAATCACATTCATATTATTTATGTCACAGTAATGTGGAGGACTACACCTTATGTAAATATAGATTTCTCCCCTTTATTTCAAAGTTATTACAACACTATTAAAAAATTTCATTTTATATAATAATAAAAATTAATAAAATATCATATAAGTTAATTTTCTTATTTATAAAATAAAAAAACAAATACTATAGTCAAAATAAAATAAAATATTATTACAATTCGGAAAATAATGAACTCTGGACAAAAATTCTATATGGCCGAACTCTTTATAAATGGTTGACTTTATGACTAATAAACTTCTTTTTTTTTTTTTTTTTTTCAAAAAAATATGAATAGTAATTTTAGTTTTTTTTTATAACAAATAATAGTATTTAGTAATTATTATAAGGTATTAAGCCTTTACAAAAGGGAATAATAAAATGATAATATATATAACGATAGTAGCTCCCTTATTACAATAAACTAGACCTTTAATTAAAACTTAAAATGTTTAAATTTCTTTTTTTTACTTGTTTTAATGAACTTTAAGAATAAGATAACATTATCTCAAAAAAATAACATTCTAACTAGTTAGCATATTAATTCTCATATAATACTTTATTTATAATATTTATAAACTTTTATATTTATAAATACCAAGGATTCTAACTTCCCATAGAAATACAAAAAACATACTCTAGGCCCCCTAGTACAAAATTCAAACATCTTTCTTTTTTATTATCTAAAATACCTATCCATATTCAACTAGAAAATTCCTAGGCTTTTTTTTTTAAACATATTGGGTTTTTTTTGTATATAGTAATGGGTCATTTAAAAACAATATACTGTAAACTTAATATTTTAAACTTTAGTAAATTTAAATATAAAATTTCTTTCATAAATATTTTTCACTAAAATAACAGAAAAACAACGATCTAATATATTAAATGTTTTTATTCTCTATTATTATTCTACTCACTTATTAGAATAGAAAACACTATATAATTCTCAAAAGGCTAAGCTATTTAATTTATAAAAATAATAAGGTATATGTTTATAACACACTTATTTTTTATACAATACAATATAGAAAATATATTATTATTTATTATTCTTTTAGGATTTATTAACAGGAAATATAATGCATAATTTCAACAAGCAAACACATAGAACTTATTTTTTAATTTGCCTAAGTTTCTTTATAACTCCAAATCAAGAACTTCCATAGTGAAAAACATTTATAACGTAAAAAAAAAAAATGAAAATATTATTTAGAACTTTTAAATAGCTAACCTAAATAGTTATATATTTTAATATAGAGTATATTTTTGATAATAATAATTAGTTTTATGATTATTACTAAAGCTAACAACCATTTAATACTTATTTTACTTACTGTTGATATCTCACTTTTCCAATTTAACATGATTTATTAAATTTTTAAGCAAAACAAGGGCTGTTATAAAATAGTTTAGTATGTTTACAATACTTTCCTGTAGAATTTGTCTACCTTTATAGAAGATAAAACCTTATTCAACTTTGCAAACAAACTTTTAAATATAATTTCAACCTTTACAATAAATTTTTCATTACAAACAAATTAGAGAAAAAGTTTATAAGTATCTATAAATTAGTAAGCCTAATGTTATTGTTAATGGTCTATACCTCAAAGTTTGAATTATGGCTGTGACTTTCAAAATGAACTTTTATGAATCCTAAGTAATAGACTATTTGACTATTTAATTAGCTTAAGCACAGAATTTATATTTTTAAATCTTAACAGAATCCCCAACCTTTTACTAAGAACACACTATAATATGTGGTTTTATTTTATGTAAATTTATAGTGGATATTGTTAATAATACATATAAGTACAAAAAAAATATTTATTTCAAAAATAAAATTTTAATATTTATACAATATAATACAATAATTTATAAGAAATTTTAAAAATTAAATTTATTTTATCAGATAAATAATTTTTTATATTTGATAGGGGGGCCTAAAATTACTAGGTTGTGTCTTAACCCAATTTTAATTTATATCAATACTTTATTAATCCTAAAAAAATAATACACTAAATGAACTTTTTTAAACAAAAATAACAAATTAAAAAAAGAGTATTTTTTGATTTATTTATATTTACTATCAAAAAAATTTCTTAATATATAAAAATAATATATTTTATTTTTAATACTAATAAAATAATGTAGTAATTTATATTTACCTACTGAGTTTCATTTCCATATTGAGTTATCTTAACTTAACCTTTTTTTTTTCTATTTTAAAAAAATAATAAGTAAAATGAAATTAACTTAGTAATGATAAAATGATAATCAGAGATTATAATAATTTAATTTTAGGGTTTTTATTTTAATAGATAGTGTAGTTATAAGATCATAATATTAATAAAGGAAAATAGAAAAGTTAGGTAAATAATATTTATTTTAAAGTAATATTTAATTATTTTAATATCTTAATATAATAATTAGATATTAAATAAATTGAAATAAATAGTATAAGTTTAAAAAAATCTAAATTTTATTAAAACATTAAAGATTTTATTAGAGTATTAGCTTATCTTCACTTATAAAAATTATTTTATTAAATATTATTATATTTTATTTTTGTTTAAATAACTTTAAAAATTAGTGGAGTCACCCATATGTGAAATATGATGTAAGAATGATGAAACATAGAATAAAAAAATTATTAAATGAATGAATAAGTTGTAAAATTAAAAATTTTAAATTAATAAGAGGATAGCTAATTTTATATTTATTTTATTTTTATAAATATCATTAAGAATATTACATAATATTTGTAATAATGATTTACTTTGGCTTTATCATTGTTGGTATAATTAGATTAATTACATCAGTAAATCGATTGAGTGTACTTCAAGAATGTAAAGTTTATAAAAATAATTTATTGTTTCAACCATAAAAAGTGGAGTATTAAAGATTATCAGAGAAAATACACAAGACATCAGGGGGTTATTTTTTTACTATTGTTAAAAAGTAAATTTTATAAAAAGATTTTAAAAGGTAATTTTTTTAAAAAATTTTTTTTTAAAGAAAAGTATGTTTTAAAACATATTAAAATTCTTATATGGTAATTTAAAAGGTAACTTTAAATCATTTCAATTGAAATAAAATTATAGTAAAATGTTTAAGAATTTAGTCTTTATCTATCTCTTTTATCTATTTTTTTTTATTTAAAGAAAGTATTATTAAAATATAAATTATTAAATAATTTTATTAAACAACTATGATGAATATTATAGCTGTAGAATACTTAGTTTTATCCTATTAAATTAAAAATATATGTGAGAAAAATTAAAAGACATTGATAATTTTAAAAATATAATGAAAATGCAGCTTCCTTAAATTAGAATTGACTTTAAATTATTTCATTAATATCTGATAACTTTAAATACTCTTCCATAATAATGCTTAATTTTAAAAGTAAATTTAGAAAAGAGAAATATATTATATTAAGTAAAGAAGAATGACTTTATTTGAGAGTTCTATAATGAATATCATTTTTTTTCTAATGTCCAACTTTAATTTATGTATATGAGATAGTAATTATCTTATTCTGTAAGTTGACAAAATTTTAAGTACTTTAATTAAGGATGAACTTACAAATAATGATTAATTAAAAGTTATCATTTATACCTTTACCTGAAATGAAATAATTTATTTAGCTAAATGTAAACAGAGGAAAATATGATTTTGAAAAATATTTTTTCAAAAAAATTAAACAAAACTCAAAAAACTATAAATATATAACTCATATCTGTCAAATACATAGAAATTATTATATTTGCCATTACTTATAAGACTTTGACAATTAATCTTGTCATAAACTGAGGAACATCTTTAATTATAAAAGAAGTCTACTCTTGTGTTTAAAATAGGAAAAGGAAATTTATTTAAAATAAAACATTTAAATATTATATAAAAAATATTTTTTAAAAAAAAACTATATTTAAAAAAAAATGCATTTGCCTAAAAGAAAATGAGGAAATTTAAATAAAGCTATATATTATTATTCTGCATTTGAACCCAGATCCTACAAAAATGTACTCAGATGAAGAATTTATTTTTCCAATGCCGGCCTATTTTATTATTTTAATATTTAAATTATTTTTAAAGAAAGAAAGTGAAAGTATTTATTTAAAGAACTATTGAATATTTTGTTTTGGAAATCATTGCTATGTTTATAAATATTTTGACTGAAGCTTCAAACTCAGATAGATAAATTAACCTGAATAAATTATCTACATATTTTAAATGGAAAAACCATTATGGAGCTGAAATATGAACTTGAGTTACTGTATTATTATTTTTTTATTGTCTGTTTTATTGGTTTTAAAAAAAATGAAACCATAAAAATATTTATGCTATATATTTTGTGTAACACTTTTTGCATAAATATACCAGGTAAACTAGGGTTATAATTTTAAAACTTAATGGGTTTATTAAAATGAGCAAATGTTTTGCCATTCTTAAGTAGATTTATTTTATTTATTAAGCATTTCACAAGTTAGTTTCTATTTAATAATTTCATTTACGGAGATTTAAATATCACAGTCTTAGTTTATTATATGTGGGATGTTTCACTCAGTTTTATTTTAAACCAGCCAAAGAAGTTTATCAGAGAGTTTCCATTCATTTGTTTTATGAGTGCTATAGTAATAATAACTGCAAATATTTTTTTATATGCATTGAGAATTAATATTCTCACATTTAATTTGCAATTTTTTTTTTAAAAGTCCACTAGTCATTATATTTTAGTATTGAATATTTTATTATGTGTGCATTGTGCCTTGCCTAAAATTTTATATGCATTTAATTTTAAAGTATTTCTCATAGTAGTCATTTGACACAGTTTGCTTTGTTGTTTCGAACATTGAATATATGTTTTGTATTTTTAAACTTTTTAGGAATAACTTAGTTAATTCAGGTGAAGTCTATCTCTTGTCATTAGTTAGTATTTGTTAGCCTCATAGAGTTAGGCTTAGTTAATAATTTTGAATATGCTTTATGGAGTAGACAAGGTCCTCCATCCTTATTGTATTGTATTTCCATGAATTGATAGTGCTTGTGCCCATAGAGGGTTAATGTATTGTATTTTTCAGTGATGATGATCACATTGATAAGCATTGGAAATCCTATGAGAAAGGATCATGCTTTCCTGGTGCATCTTTTGTTCCCAGATATGCTGTAGACAAGGTTCAGGTATCTTAGTTTTGCCTCAAAGTTAGGTATGTTTGAAAGCCACCACATTCTTTTCCAGCTCTGAAAAGCCTATTATTTTTCTATTTTAACCTATTATTCATGATGACTTAATGCTAATTCCACTACAGTAGGTGATGCTGCATTTGTTTTAGATTAGTGATGACAAGATATGTGTGTTTGAGGAACTTTGTTTCTTCAGGTAGTAATAGCTATTTTTAATGCTTATAGGTATATCAATGTTTGAATTGTGTTTATATGATAGTTTTATCATCCACAAGCTAACCAACAATAAGTTCTATTTATTTTTAAGTGTGTTAAATATATGCATATGGTATAAGTGCCAATTCACACATACTAATTTTAATATTTTCATCCAGAGTTTCGCCACTGGATTTGTAAGTCTGTTATATTTTTTAATTTTAAAACATTGAGGGTAATAGTTTTATGTGGACTAAATTTATTTAAAATAGTATAACTGATCTCTGATGAGTGAATTCCCCATACATCTAATTTAGTTTAATTTTAAAATTAGCTTAGTTTGATTTAAATATATGACTAGCTATAATATTAGTTATGTCAGTGTTAACTAGTGATGATATTTTTTTCAAAAATATGCTGAATATGCTTATTCCAGCTTAGTGTTTGTTAAGCTCAGGATTATAAAGTTAAGCTTAGGGTTTCAAATACAAACCTAGTTGTGTGTTATTCTAATTGCTAAATAACCCAATAGTGTTATGAATTAATTTTTAATTAAAAATTAGAAGTATGCTTATTAAATACAGACATTATAATTAAAGCTCAAGATTTTAAAATCTCTAATTGTTTAAAAGAGATTCAAATTCAGTATTGAATAGCCTTTGACTGCTATTATGTATAATTATATTATTTTATTAGTTTATTTATTAGAATAAACAATGTAAAAGATTTGTAAGGGGATATTCAAAAACAGTAGCTAAAGAAGTTATGTAGTAATGTAAACCAAATAAAGTTTTCAAAAGTCAAAATACTTGTATTAGGTCCCAGCGCTATATTGGCAATGTTTGTATTCCATTTAAATTATAAACATTTATTATTGTTCTTAATAAACTAAATTATTATTATTTCAAAAAGTTTTGTTTTTGTTTGTTTTACTTTTATATGAAAATATATTATTGTCTTGGGTTTCCAGTTCACAAAATCTTAAGTTTCTAAAAGTTTATTAAATTTTCAATTCAAAAGTTCACAAATATATCATAAAATTAATTAAATATATTTGATATTTGTTTTAAAATTATAAAGCCATGCTAAAGTCAAGTGATTCTCAGATTGAATCACAATAACAGATAATTGCATTATATCAGATACTTAGTTAAATGCTTAATTAAAAGTTTATTTTAAATTATCAGTATATCTTCTCAGACTAAAGATTATGCAATATGAGATTAAAAATATTAGTACGTCAGAAGAATATTTTTATTTACTATTATTTCAAAAGCTGCACATTATCTTATATTAACTGCACATTGTCTAACATTATTTTAAACCTTATATGTCTAAAGAATTTTAATCCATCTGCATTTGAAGTCTCAAGTAGGTTGTCTGTGAGTATGGGAAAGGCATAAAAAGTACCCTTGCCCTTTTCTTTGCTCGAGTAATGTCTTGGATAATGAGTCATTATTAGTTTAAATTTAAATTGATTCATTAAATTTGTAAATTAATATTTGTTTTGTTTATTATTCTAAGATTGAACATAATATAGTTATTCTATGGTCAGCCAAGATATCACTCATTTGTTTTATTCACCCAGCAATTATTTTATAGGCAATTTAAACTTTAATCTTGCACAAGAGTTTTAGTTTTAGAATCCCTGAGGTTATTTACTCTTGTTGCCTGATTAGATATAATTTAGAAAGTAATTTTTCACAGTCAAGGTATCATTTATTTTTATTCAGAGTGTGTGTGATCTATTGGTAGGACTACTCTAGTAACTATTAATTAGTGATTTTAAATAATCTTTTATATGGCTTAGTAGTAGATTATTAATATCCATAATGGTTATAGTTGCATTAGTATTGGATTTGGTATCTATCTGATTGTACATCTCTGAATCATCATCATTTTTTTTCTTAAATTTTATTGTAACCCCACTGAACCGAGTCATTAAGAGTCTCTCATTTAAGTTCTGTTCATATCATTTCTCATCTCTCTTTCACATCTCTTCTATCATCTCATCCATTTCTATTCCTTTCATTTCATTATCATCTTTCCCTCTAATTCCATTTCTCATTTCTAATCTTTTCTTTTTCCCTTCTTTTCTTTTCATTTACTCTCCTCTCTTTTTCTCTCTCTTATTTTTGTAATCTTTTCTTTTTCCTTTTCTTTTCTTTTCCTTCCACCCTCCTCTCCTCTTCTTTTCTTTTTGGTTACAATATAAACAAAACTACACATAGTAAAATTAATGATTATTTATATTTTGTCATAGTTTTATTTTACAGGGAAGAGGATAAATCTATTTTTGAAATCCAAAAAAATTCAAAAATGTCCCAAAATCAGGGATTTCATATTAATGATTTACTTACTCAAAATTAGCTTAATTATTTATAGTTATATCTTTTTAATTTGTTTGTGTGTGAATGCATTGAATATACACAAACTTAACATATAAATAAAATCATATATTAACTTGCAAGAACCATGCATAATTTGAAATTTTCAACACTTATTTATTAATAGGTTAATATAAATTATAATGTATTATAGTGACTAAAGTTAAATATGCATACAACTAAAAAGGTAAAATGTTAACCATTGATTAAGCACTCAGAGATGTACAAAATATAGCTCACTAGTATTAAAGGCTGCATCATATTCTGAATATATTTTTCTTTCTTCAATAAGTATATTGATGCTTATAATATCAAATTAATCTCTTATTCTCACTATTGGCCAAGGAATAGTTATTAATCAATACGGAACATTTAAAAGAGTTGTGTAAAGACAGGCTATCTGAAATTAGAATTTTTAGCCAAATTATATTTATGGATTCAAAGATCAAATAGTGTTTGTGGTCATGGTCTGTGAAAAACTAGCTATTTTGATACAAATCTTTTATATTTATGTGCATGTGATAAAACAAATTATCTTCTACATATGGTACAATATTTGTATAACTATCTATAGTTGTAGAGAATTTCTTCTTTAACAAATTTCATAGTATATGTTACATTTTCCAAATTTCTAGTCAAAAAAAGTACATAAATACAAAAAAAAAAAAAAAAAATTCAAAAATGATCTTTTTGTCAGTTTATCAACCCAATATTTCATTTATCAAATTATAATTTTTATCAAGTGACTTCATGGACACTGATTTAAAAAACTATATGATTAAAATCCTTCAAAAATAAATGATATAAATATTGCCATTAAAAACCAGTCAACACATAGACAATCCCCATATAGATAACAATCAAGAATTTCAAACTGTTGTCAAGACAACCTCCTTTTAGCAATTTATTGTCATGTGCTGATACTAGAGGGCAATTTAATTATATTTAAACAGTTACAATGAGTTAATTTCAAAACATTTTGCCCATACATAAAGCTTATTACAAAGTAATAACCTTTCATAGCAGTCTTATTAGGTTCCAGATGGTATGGGTTTAGGAATTTCCCATTCTAGTTTTTCTCTTTGTCTACAATTAACTGAATAATAATCAACTATTCTATAGATTGATAATTTCATACGATATCAGAATGAAAGACTCTTGAGCTCAAAGTCTATGGATCATTGCTCCAATTTGTCACTTCTGGAGCTCAGACTTTTTACAAATGTCCAAACAATAAACTACTTGATTATTACTTTAATGGAGTCCAAGTCAAGTGTTTAATGCTAGATTTCAACTGGCCTTATGAGAATAGCAAGAAAATAGATTAACCACTATGCCACAACATCACATAAATATATTACAATGTTAAATAACATGAACTTGATTTGCTCCACATGTAAATATTGGAAATATCAGCAGCAGTCTGTAATCAAATTGATGCCATATTATGTATAGCATTGCAATAGTTGAATAATCATCAAATTTACATTCACACTTTAATATTAATACAATAATGTTTAAATAAATATTTCATTTCTATGTTTGGTGAAATTTATAGCTTCTATAGTGCTGGTGGCTTCAGTTATGACAGAAGCATATGTCCAGAAGAGATTGTTTGATACATGTTTCAGCCAAAGCATTAGGAACATTTTAATGTAATAGCTTAAAGAAAAAATTTTACACTGGACAAATCCAACATACATGTTTACATTTTTTACCCATGAAAATCTTTGCCTTTCATTTTAAACATTCATAAATAAAATGTTTATCAACGACCATTAATTTAAACAGAGGTAACCAAAATCGCCAAAAGCTATGTATAAATTAACACTCATACATCAATTAATGCAAAAAATTCAGCATGATACCTATTTATTACTACATAAGTATTAGTTCATAAATAGTTCACAGAGATTTTGGTTTCTTCTATTTA
Source organism: Epiperipatus broadwayi (assembly GCA_028023455.1). NCBI lineage: Eukaryota > Metazoa > Onychophora > Udeonychophora > Euonychophora > Peripatidae > Epiperipatus > Epiperipatus broadwayi. The sequence continues at coordinate 14,643,851 of JAQFVV010006209.1, read as the reverse complement.
AATTTCAAGAACATTATGCTCACTTGAAAATGTATTAACTATTAATATACATTTTAATCATAAAATTATTACATAATCACAGATATCTATTTTAATTTTATACTAAAAAATTTAATATATTTTTTAATTTTATTAATTCATAACAGTTTCTGTCACATTCCAACATTTTTCTTCCCAAGAGTTTTTAAAAACAGCAATTATATATGAATATCTTATGATAAAGTGAGAATTCTGATGTTATTATTAGAAAAATAGAAAAACAACTGCAACAGATATTGGGATATGCAATGATTTGGATCAACTAATGAGATATGATTGATATGCATTTTAAAAGTCGTGACTATTTTTCTTATGTCTGTAACTATAAATTCTTAATTAAAATATAAGATGGTAGAACCAATTGTTATATTTTTGTAAGCCAATGTTTTGCTTTTTTTTTTTTGACTTTAGAAAATATAATTTACAATGTATATGAACAAAAATATATTTTATATAAAACAAAAACAGAAACTTATACTGGGGAATTCACTTTTATTATATATATATATATATATATATATATATATATATATATATATATATATATATATATATATATATATATATATATATATATATATATATATATATATATATATATATATATATATATATATATTAAGCCAGATTTGATATTATATTTTTATAAATAGGTATGTGGTATTGGAATGGAGTGACATAAGAAATTTAATCTATGTAAGTGAGACATGAACTCCCTAATATCTTAATATCAAAGCATTTAAAAAATTTACCATAGAGATTCTCTATAAAATACCAACAATATGATAAGATCATAAGACAAATTTTTTATATTTTTCAATATCCAGTTGTGATAGTGTTAAACCCAATTTTTTTTGTAAAAGTAGGGATGTAAGAGAGGTCATTTGGGATGATGGGAAATCATCATCATCCCCAATGAATAAATAAAATGATGAGTGAATATAAAAGGTATAAATATGTAAAAGGCATAAATATAAACAAGGAATATCTATCTAAAGAGCATGAGAATCAGCAAGGATTAAAAATATAAGTATTTATAATAACCAAGTTATAAACTATAATAGTAATACAAATTACTCAGAATTACACATAAACAATTAATGCATCAATGAACAGTCACCCCTTGTGACTGGATCTAAAAGAGGTAAAATTATAAACAGGCTAATTATCTGGCCACTGTCAAGCCTAGAGCATGATATACAAACAATTATTTGAAGATACCTATTCCACTACTAAAATATCATTTATAATAAAAAAAAATAATGTTGGAATGCTGATACATGCTGACAATCATCAATACCCTGGCCATCTGATACCATTGGTGTATGGGCCAACTATAAACTAAATTTTCTCTAACAAAAATAAAAAGCAGAGAATGGACATTCAAAGTGATATCTTTGTATCATCCAGAGAGTTCTCTAGATATTCAAACACAAACATAAATCCACACACATAAATAATTTAACCATTATTGCTCTCTAAAGCTAGATCAATATTATAAGATCCTAGGAACTGTGTTTGTGAACAAGAAAAAGTATAAATTTATAAATTTATTCTATTATAATTAAAATAATCTTATTATGATTACATAAAAAATCGTAAAACATTGCTATATTAAAATCAAATTGCACAAACTACCAATTCATAGGACAGATAGCTAGAGGATTAAGACATTAACACCAGAATATTTTTAATAATTATTTAATAAATTAACTAAAAAATTAATTAAGAAAAAATTAAAAAATATGTAATAATATGACAATTCAAACTTAAATATATTATATTAACAAATTATAATTTCCTATAGCAAATCTGATTAACCAGTTGACTTTTATTCATTAATTTAATTTACTTTTATTCTTATTGAGGTATTTTATTTTCAATAACTAAAGTTGTAAAACAACTTTTCACAATCAGAACTAAAGAAATTTTAAATTAGTTAAAAATCTTTTTTATAATTTTGGAGGAAAATTCAAATAAATAAAAAATAAATTTTAAAAGAAAATGTTAAAATAACAAAATTGTTTATTATTACCAGTTATTATTTTTATTATAAAAATTATCTATAAATGTAGATATAATGTATGCATTAAAATAACTTTACCATGGTTTTGTTTTTCTTCTGAGTTCTTCTTTGATAGTTGTAATTTTCAGTTTTTTTCTTTATTTGCTTCCATTGTTAAGTTTAACAATCCTTTCTTTTTTTTTTGTAGGCTTACAGAAAGTTCTCCATTAACACATTTTAAGGAATTCCCACAACCAAATTTTATTTATTCTTGCAGTAGAATATTTTCAAGTTTTCACACAGAATGAATTTATCCACATTTTTAAATTAATAATTTTTCAGGTTAAGGTAAAACATAGAGACAGAGACAAATATGATCTTAAATGGAACAATACTTGTTGTAACTAAGGGTTTTCTCCTCCTCTTTTACATTTTTCTAGTAAACAGTTTATATGGTTAGGTTAGGATGATGCTTAGTTCTTAAAACTTAGCACATGGTTTTATTCAAACCATTTTAAAAATATTTTTTACTTGTAATGGGTTTTTCACAGCTGAACTTCTGCTTCTGTCTTCTTTAACTGCTAAATAAGGAATAACTGCTGCTACTGACTTCTTCAACAGCTTAACCAGGAATGACTGTTCTTCATGAGACAGATTTACTGATTTACTCTGCCTCTAATATTTTGAAACAATTCTGCATTCATTCAATCACAATCTTGTCTT
>JAQFVV010006209.1:14598584-14636084 GCA_028023455.1 Epiperipatus broadwayi | reverse complement strand
GGTATAAATTTATAAATGATCAACTTAAATATAAACTCCCTTAAGCTTAAAATCTTTCGGATTTTATTTGTGTCTAAAAAAAATGAACTATAAACTTTCTTCCCTCAATAAACCTGAACTTTCTGTATCTTTTATAAACTTTGCAATTTTAAAACTCTGATCTAAAGTTAAAACGTAATCTCTTAAAATATGTGTTCTCTTAAAATATGCGTTATAATTTTTTTTTATTCAGCTTAGTATAAGGTCTGTTTGTAATAGGGTAGGGGTTTGCAATTGTAAACATAAAATCGAAAGATATACGCATCATTATTTGTGCATTACGAGATTTTAAAAGTATGTCAAAAATATTATTTGTGCAAACAAGAAAAAAATAAGTTGAATGCAATATAATTTTAAAATAGGTTAAATACTGTAAACTAAATATTTTTTTTATTAAATTAATAAAATGATTTAAATGTTAGTTGAGTATAGATGGCTGCTAGACTAGTTTAAATATATGTTAGTTTAAATAGGCTTTGATTTCAGACTATTTGTTTCGTAGTTGTGTCAATGCTGGTGGAGAGGTATATGGATGTTTATATCAATGAAATGTGAAGTGTGTTAGCACCTAGGGCGATGATCCCAACTGAATGCATGACCCCAAAGAGGTAGTCATATCGTTGAAATGGACGCAGATGTATTTCCTGTGCCATTGACCCCTTCTAGCTCTATGGATTTTGGACGATAAGCCGGCAAGATAAGACCGCTCTCCCATCCATATGTAGCATTTCTCTTTATTATTTTATATGCATGTTTCCTTCACCCGACAGATGCACATTTCTGCTGGATGAAGACCATGGTTTCTCCAATAATATCACACTGTTCAGATGCACATTCCTGTCAGCGTGATTCTATGCTAACATGTTCACATTGCATTGGTTGCTGATATATATCTGGAAGCAAGTATTGGTGTGGCTGCAGATTTTTAGTCTGGAGTCAAGTGATTTGAAAGTTTGTGAGTGCGTCTAGGTAGCTCATTTATACTCAACATTCTAAAGATTTAAAATTAGAGTTAAAAACAAATAAAATAATAACTAATGAAACAAAATAAAACAACTTTCTTCTTTGGTTATAAAAATTATTTTTTTAAAAAAAAAGTTTGTGTGTTATTAATTATATACGTAAATAAAATCTTTTTTGTGTGTTAATAGTACTGGCAGTGATCTAGTGATTGTTTTTTTTTCTAATCTTTATTAAAAATATATTTTAATAAATATATTAAGTTTCTGCATCTACTTGAGCTAGTGACTTGGGCTGGAGGTCATGATCTTATCAGCGCGTATCTGTCTACTTTATAAATTTTCTAGGTTCAAATGCCTAGATGGCACCCTTGTAGTGCAGATATGGTAAGACTGGTTATTTTCACCTCTTTCCTGACCGTTATAACATATAAATGTGGTATGCAAACCAAATTCAAGTCTTAGACCTAAGAATTACATGAATTAAGTCTATAGCCTCATCTGGCTCCAGGTTTGGTCAGTTAGCCAAGACTGACAGATTTGTTTATCCTCATCTTTTATCTTGTAGAGGGACTTGAAAAATCAATTAATCCTTGAGTCATCACAGCCATGATCAAATATCATGCTACATCTAGTGGTCCAAATTGAGAAGTTAATGAAAGTGACCAGTCTTATTGTTCTGAATTGACCCTTTTTAATTGTGAAATTAAGAGAAAAGTTAGCTGGATCATGCCATTTAACCGGTCTAATGCTATATTTTGAAGGTAAGTCCACGAACCACATTGATCCAGAATGTGGTCAATGGACTTCTCCTGTTTGTTGCATAGGGGCAAAGGGGGTTGATGTTGTAACCCCTTTGGTAGTGGAGAAAGGCTCCATTGGGGAGTGCTCCAAGGATGATTTTTATTAAAAAATCGACAAATTTTGGACTCAGTTTGATGAATTTTGTTAATTTGGAAAATCAAGATTCCTATAGGGAGTATATTGACGGATTTAGTTTTTTCGGGAAACATTAATCGATAAACTTCCCAATATGATAATTTCCCCTGGAAAAGGGAACCCAATGACCGGAAATTTTGAATAATCACCATAACTTGCTTTTGTAACCAAATGTTTCTCCATCTAGGCATCAAAAATAGTGATAAACCTATAGTGAATGAAACATTTTTACTACACTCATTTTTTACACCATCTATTAATTTTTTTGTTTTTGAAGATAGCAGAGAGGCAGAAATTATGTAAATATGCTTTAATTAGAATATTAAATTTTATTAATCATTGTTACCATTATCACTGAAAATTAATAATTGTGTGCTAGTGAATGTTAAGAAAATAGATTTACTGGTAATATTGACAATTAAAGATCTTAAGTGGTGATACCATATTTACTGATTTAAAATACATAGGATATTTAAAGATTTTCTAAGAACTTTAATCATTTTAAGATAAAATGCACTCTTAAAAAAATTAGTATAAGTTAGGTCATTAAAATTTCAGTTTGAATTATTCTTAAAAAGAAATGGTTTTATGATAATTTTTGTAGAAGAATATTGAAACTTGTGATTTTAAACATTGTTTGTATTTGTATTAATATAGGTGTGTTTATAAATAAATTGTTATTCTTAATTCATCTAAAAAACATCAGATGTTTATTTAACGATGACTGACTATTTTATAAGAATCGATATATAAAGATTTAACTTTAAAAAATCTGTTCATTTTTTTAAGAATTTTATTTTCTAATGCTTAAATTTCAGTGGATCCTTTTGTGAATTGACAAAAAAAAAAAGTTAATGGTTCAAAAATTAAACTGTGATCATTTAACCTGGATTTTAAATATAAATTACTTTTTAAAAAATATATATATGAGCAATAACACAAAATGATTTTTTGTCAAAAAAACTGAAAATCGTTTTTGTATTTATTATCATATCACATTCTGTTTTATTTATTCATTATGCGTATATAAAATGAATCTAACATCACTGAAGCGAATACCGTTTACAATTCTTCAAGAGCATTCATGATGAACATTTATGAGCATATTATTAAGAGAAAAATTATTTAACATTAAATATGGGTAACGTGTATCATTTAAATATGGGAAATTGATCACGTCATTAATAACGCGCTAATATATATAACATTCATGTTTTAATCGTAAGAGGGCGATATTAAAATATAGCGGCTTTTATAAATTTATTTTTTAATAAAATATTTACAACCCTTTATTGGATAAATTTTTGAATTTTTGTATTTGATTATTTATTAAATACTATCTATAGTATATATTATTTTATAATCATTATACATTTTTAGTGTGTGTGCGTGCGCGCAATTTGCGAATCTTTCATAGATATAAGTATTATACTAGTTCTGCGAGCTCTGTATTGATACTGTAGTAAAAGCATAATATTGTTCTTTTAAATATATAACTTTTAATTAAAAAATTGCACATCATAAAAGAATTTAATGTATAGGACTATAGATAACAAGTTTAATATGTTTTAATTATATGTTCTATTATCATCTTGTACTTATTGTTAAATGTCTTTTAGAAAATTATAAACTTTATTTAAACTTATCAAATGCATATAACTGTTTTTCAATTTAATTAGAGCGTCTCCTTAAAATGTAGTATCCATCAATCTAAAGTCCTTAGTTTGATTATCCTGCTATTCCTGTTACAGGACATACCAGCATCCCTTGAACTAGAGAGAATAATAGTACTAGAAATGTTATATACACATTTATTACACTGGATGATATTTCTAACAGGTAAATGTATTTGAAAATTTTAAATTTTGAATTTTTCTGAAAAACATTTAATAATTAACATTGGATGATGAAAATAATCCCATAGGTAATACTGTAATAAGCAAAATGCTACTTTCAAAAACTTTAGAAAAAACATTAAGTTTATTTAATATATATATAACTTTTTGTACTTAGGGGTTGTTGTTTTTTTAAATCATAGCAGTTAGCTCTTCTTTGTTCTAGATTCAGCATCTGAAATTTGAATTGTAATTTATAATTTTTTTTTTTTTTTGATAAATGAAGATTCTAAGCAAGCTTAGCTCATTTTGAGACAATTGATTTACCTTCAACTAATTATCCTATTACTAATCAATAAAGATTATATTATATTTTTTAATTAGAAAAACAGAAAGATCATAAATATTTACAAATTGACAGTTGACTAGTTTGATGTTTTTTTATATCGAAATGTTAATTAGCCTTTGACCTGCTATTTTAACTAATAATATTTTTGTTTTTGAAGAAATAGATATAATGTGATATTTTTTTCCATATGTCATAGCATCATCCGGGAGGCGAACCCGCAACAACCGCCTGCAACTAGCTGCTTGCTTGCAATGCGGCTGCGCTGACCTCTCGGCTAACAACGCTATAATGTGATTTTCAAACTGATCTACTTGTTGTAAGCAAAGCTTTTAAAAATACGTATCACTAAGTAAATAAAACAAGCTAAATAAAAAAGTAAAATTTAAAAAAGCTAAAAGAGAAAAAAATTCAATAAGAAAAAATAATTTCCTGGATTATATATTTCTAAGTTGTTGGATTGCCCCCCCCCCCATTTTTAGCTTACATTGCATCAGATTGTGGAAAGTAAAATATTAAAAAGTTAGATATACTTACTTTATTATTTGTTTCTTAATTATGCTGGAACAAGATCCTTTTATAATAATTTATTACATTTACAAGCTATACATCGTGAATTAAAATCATAAGAAAATATACTTATTGTACTGTTTTTGTATACTGTCATCTTTTTAGATATTTTATGATTTTAATTAAAATTAATAAAAATTATTCTTTTATTTCTATAATAGAATTATAAAATCTATGAAATCTCTAACCTGAAAAGATCAAATTTGATTTGTTATTCCTATTAAGCACTGAACTTCTAATAATTGTATGATTTAAAACTTTTCATGTTTGCAAATATTGATGAGAAATTTATATTCTGTATAAAAGTCATCAAAACTATTGAATGATGAAATGAAGGTTAAGTAAGAGTTATGGATTTACCACAATTTATTTCTAAAAAAACAATTAAAGATCATCATCAGAACAATGGTTTTATATGTTTCATTTTAAGATCAGTGATCTAGGATTGTGTGATTTTTATTTGTGATAGATATAATATACTACTTTTATTGTAAAAAAATAACTTTTAGGTTTCATAGTGTTTTATATCTATAGTTTGTATTTTCTTTATTCATATATCTACATTTACATAAAAATGTGTAGTTTTGACATGTTTGTAGAGATTAACTAAACATAAGTAATTATGGGACAAAATCCATGCAATATCATAAGATAGATAAACAAAAATATTTCTATTAACTAACATATTTATTTATTTATTGTATTTTAATATAAACTTATAGATATTGTTTTTTTTATTCACCTTTTTTTATATATACTGCCTTGATATGTCCATTATAATGAAAATTTTTATTGATAAATAATGTGAATACACTTTTGTAATCATATGAGCATGAAATTTTGCTTGCAATTTTTATTATTATTATAGTATCAACATGTCAGCTAGATCTCATCTGCCATTGTCTAATAGCAGAAATTAGACTGCAAATCAATTGTAGCTTCATTTAATAATAATAATAATAATAATAATAATAATAATAATAATAGTAATAATAATAATAATGATGATGATGATGATGATGATGATGATTTCCAGAATCACATACTTCTCTCCCATTATTATTTTTACTAAAAAATTTAATCATACTATCTATTCTCTTTTTAGAAATCTTCTTTGGATCAAGCATATTGGTGGCATTTCACTTAAACAACTTCAAGAAACCCCTATCTTAAATGGATTAGGTCTTCATTGCATAAACATCTTTAGGATTCAAAAGACTATCAACCTTACTATTTCATTTAATAACATATACCTTCAGTTAGAGATACTGCAGAAAATTACCCCTACAGATAGACCCCCACCTGTTGCTAGTTTTTGGAAAAACTCATTCTTCCCCTTCAGGTTATCCCCAAATATGAATGAAGTCTACATCTAAAAAAATAAAATATTGGGAAGACTATAAATGGTTTCATGGTGATCATTATGACTCCATTAATACTCCAATTCTAGGCTTAAATAACAAACAACTCATTAATAAATTTAAACATTGGTCCCTTGAATCTAGATATTTTGATTTCCTTGTTAAAACTAACCTTGAAACATTACCCATTTTATATTTCTACAGATATAAAAAAAATTGTAAGGGTGTGGATGAATACTGCAATCTTGTCCATAAAGACACTGAAAACCAGCATCACATATTCTTTGAATGCACCTGCTTTGATAATATTCGGAGAGCAATTCCTCTATTATTTAAAAATTCAAAAGTTAAAATTGACACACTCTTTCAAAGATTCAAACAAGGTATATATGTTAATATTTGTACCAGCACCTTTGTCCTATTTGCACTATGGTGTACTAGATGCACTTTTTTATACAATAATAACCCAAGAAGGCATCCAAATACCTTTTGGAATAAACTTGAAAGCATTAAAGAAAGAGACAAAAAACTTGTCTCTGACTCTATATATAATATGGAATTTATTAAATCTTCAACAAACTGCATGCAGACTGTGATCGGATCTTAATGGAATATTTAAACATTGTTTCCCCATTGTCATCACATGAGCATTGATAAAGGTCTATTGTTTTGAACTTGATGGTGATCATGAACTCTAATATCTAAATCTGTAATCTAAATGTTTGTAATGCAAGGCATCTAATTGCATAAGCTGTACATCTTTTATAATGTAAATATGAAACAATGTATGCCTAATGTAAAACAGTAAACAAATGTAACTTAGTTAATAAAGTCCTTTTGAAAGTAGTAGTAGTAGTAGTAGTAGTAGTAGTAGTAGTAGTAGTAGTAGTAGTGGTGGTAGTAGTGGTAGTAGTAGTAGTAGTAGTAGTAGTAGTAGTAGTAGTAGTATTGAGACTTACATAATTCTAAACAAAATCAAAGATATGACTTTGAACCAAGTTCAGAAATATCTTGCATTTATGGGAATGCTGTTCTTTAACATCAACCATATAACAAGAAAATAACCCCCACCATGAAGACTTTGGTCTTTAGCAGATCAGTTGCACCAGAGAATAATCATGATTAACCCATCGCACTGCACCCAGCAGTATATATTCAAGCTTACATATGCATACAATAAAGCATGTGATGAACTCAAAAGCTATCTGAAGATAAAGAAAAGCAAGATATGCCTAACCAGGCCACACACTTGGACAAGAGATTATATAAGATGGGTGCTGGGGAACCAACCAAATAATGGAACATATGCAGGACACAATATGATTATGCCAATTTTGAATATTTTAAGCAGAAATTGCAAGAAAAACAACCATATAAAATACCGCATAATTTGTTTGGCCCACCAGAGACAAAAACCCCATTCACAAAAGATCTATTTACAACAAAACTGAATACTCATTTGAAATGCTTGCCATCCAGGTAGTCCTGGAGTCCCATTGTTTATATTAAAGCACCTAAGTAAATTCACAACAGAATATTTGTGTCAGTTAGCAAAATCTAGCACAACAAATTAAGCCCATGGACGGTGTCTATCCAATAGCCATAGTACCCTATAATAAAAAGAAAGCAATTATCCCACCCATTACAGACCTCAGGCCAATATCTATGGGGCCTTTGCCGATCAAAATTATTGAGAAAATTATTAAAGATGAAATTAAACCATATATAATGCCACTTATCTCTGAAGCACAACATGCAAAGAAGAACTCTTCAACAACAGAAGCAGCCGTATTCTTCAAAGCAATTCTAGCCACAGTAAAACAGTGGAAAAAATATGGACCCATAATTGTGCAGCTTGACATAGAAGCTGCTTTTGACTCTGTCAATATATATACACTTCTGGAAATGCTAAAGGACCCAGAAATTCCTAGAACACACCTATATATAATTGCATACCTGCTTCTGGACAGAGAGATTCATATAACTTTAAATGGAACAAACTCACCACCTTTCTCACCCACCAAATCTATATCCCAAGAATCCCCTCTGAGTTCATTATTGTTTATATTTTATATCAATCCCCTTATTAAAAGCATACAAAATGCATTTATTGGGATCAAGATACCAGACCCAACACAGTGCACCACATGCATTGCCTATATGGATGATGTTACCATATTCCTAACATCAAAAAAATAAATACCGCAACTCCAAAAAATATTGCAAGAATATTCACAGAAATATGAATTAAAGTTTAATCTGGAAAAAACCACAGCCTGGTCACTATATACTGGTAAACCATGTACATCAATTTACAAATCAAAACCAAACTCATTCCTTGAGTTCCCATTTCATATGGGAATTACGGGAATGAGATGCCTCATCCAAAATAAACTTAAAGAAGAAGCCACAAAAATTATAAACTCCTTGTCCAAGGCATATCTTTCACTATATTCCAAAGTACAGTTAATTAACCAGCTTATCACAACCAAAATAACATACTATGTACCGGTTATTTCATTCTTGAAAGCATTTATTTCAAAAATTAAAACCATGTATAATAAACTACTTTGGTTTAGAAAAACAGTAGCAATCTCCACAAAAAAAAACTTAGCCAACCTCTAATAAAGAATGGACTTGGCTTGCACAACATTTTTCATCTACAAAAGTTAAGGAACTCAATAATTACAATCCTTTCCAAATACCCAAAAATTAGCCACTTGCTAGAAATTACTCCAACAAATAGACCACCTCCAAAAGGTTCTTTTTCACTAACATTATATACCAATGCAAAACCACAGACAAGATTCCATAACAGTATTTGCATAAGTATTTATACTGGGATATTTATGGCTTAATGAACAGAGAAACAGATACTAATGTTATACAACCTATGCTAGGAATTAACAACAAGAGACTACTCAAGGAATATAAAAAATAGGCTCTAGAGCCCAAATACTTTGATTTTATCATTTAAATGAATCTCATTGCCTTGCCAACAACCTACTTTCTTTATCATAAAAAATGTACAGACCTATTGACCTCGCATCAAGCAGAAGAGGTGCTGGACCACATTATTTATCAATGTATAGCACTTAACCAAACATGACAGATGATGTGTAACACCTACAGAAAACTGTGTACAATCATTAATCACATAACGGTTGCTTTTCAGGGAAGATCAATACCTAACATTATGGTGACCACATTTGTACTATATGCATACTGGTGCACCAGATGTACTTTCTTAATTGGCAATAATACCAGATGACACCCAGCTACATTTTGTTACAGATTACAAATAGAGATAGAATAATAACCAACCCCCACTTATATGCAGCAACATGGTCATTGTTAAAGCAACCATCAATGCTGTTGAATGCTGCAAAAAAACTATCATACTATGAATATTCAAAAAGACATGCCCACAAAACTAAATAAGGCTCATCAAACTTTGGAACTCTGATTATTTTTGTTTGTTTTTTATTCTTTATATTGTTGTTTTAAAATATATTTATTAAACATAGTAACATAGTAATATACAGTTAAACTTTATAAAAATTTACATAGCATTCAGAATGAAACTTGAAAATGTCAATGTAGAGAAAAGGGTATCTTAATAAGATTAACCACAAAGTATAATCACTAAATTTCTTTATATATGTTTATCCTAATATTACTCATTGTATGTTAAATTTGAAATTTTCTAGATGTAAACTTGTGTAAATCATTGAGATCAATAAAGCCTTTATTGAAATGTAATAATAATAATAATAATAATAATAATAATAATAATAATAATAATAATAATAATAATAATAATAATAATAATAATAATAATAATAATAATAATAATAATAATAATAATAATAATAATAATAATAATAATAATAATAATAATAATAATAATAATAATAATAATAATAATAATAATAATAATAATAATAATAATAATAATAATAATAATAATAATAATAATAATAATAATAATAATAATAATAATAATAATAATAATAAAATAATAATAATAATAATAATAATAATAATAATAATAATAAAATAATAAAATAAAATAAAATAATAATAATAAACTCTCAAAATGACTATAGACAGCATACAACAACTGATACCATATACCATGGGCTCATATTTTCAATATTATACAATTGATTTTTAAATGTGGCAATTAAATTTTGGTCAGCAAATGGTAATAAGCAAATATTTTATCTTGCTCTATTATATGAACATTGATCAGCCACATGAATAAATTCCTTTCCTTTTACAGACCCATATAATTCTATAACATCCAAGAAAATTGATCTATATTTTTTAGCCAAAATCAGCTTATCAATCTTTAAATCAAATCAAATGAAGATGAAATGATATTTCTAAAAATTGTTTGCTTTCACATATTCTGCAATGTTATATATTGGAGATTGGCAGATATGATTTTTAATGTTTACAGTGATTTTTTACGTATTTCATTATTATCAATTTATAAATTTTAAAAACTTGCAAAAAATTTTTTTGAATTTTATATTAACAGATTAAAGCAATTATTTTTAATAAGAATATTTTATTTAATTGTTCGCAGATCTATATCTTGTTTTCTGTGCATCAAAAAAAATCTAGAATGAACACAATCAATAAACATTTGTATCTTCTTAGCACTTGTAATACAATAATCATTTTAAGCCTACTTGTTTGATATTAAAATTTGCCCTCAAATCTTTATATTTATTATAAAGTTCCATATTTCATTTTTAATTCTGCAAAACAAAAATGCTACATTTTTAATCAAATTATTAATAATAAGAGAGTTATCAGAAAACTTGTCATAATTTTTTCAGTGTGCCCAAGAACTATTATTATTTTAGCAAACTCACAAATTGATTGACTTTCTTTCCATAACACACTCCTTAAGAGAATTCCATGTTTCAGCAATATAACAATCCTAAAGATTCAAATTAACAATTTTAGTGTTAAATAGTTGTTAAAATTAAATACATATAGTATATACTTCTAAAGAACAAACATCAGTTTTCAGGTAAAGGTGATTGGAATATATTATTCCTTGTAGGTTAAAAGCTATGATCTATCCAACAATCTGAACTTGTAAGTAAAATGAACTTCTCTTGTATTTTGATTCATAATGATAATATAATCATTAAACTTCATTGTTTTGAGCATGGGTGTATCTATGTTAGTTTATAAATGTTTTCCTGTCTAAACAAAGTGTTTGTAATAGTCATCCATGCATTGTGACAAAATTCAATAACAACATACATTTTAATTTACAGCATCAATATCATTATTTCAAACAATGTCTTTGGGAAAAGTCTAATATTTGTACCAGCATATGCATTAAAGACTCCATGACAATCTTTTAATAACAATGCCATAATAGTGGTAACCATAAAGAAATAAAAGCATATTTTCTCCTAATTATCTGAAACTAAAGTTATAGTATAGGCACTAGTAAAATAAGTCCTAGTACCATTGTGTAAAGCAAGTTTTAACACTATTGGGTTTTCATTACTGTAATAGAAGATACTAAATTAGCTTTTACAGCAAATATAACATCATGAATCATTTTTTCATTGGCTAATCTATTTTTACAAAAAAAAACATGTATTCATTAATATGTTCTATTAAACTTCTTTCACACTAATAGCAATTATATTGATCTTAAATCTTGACAAATTTTTAACTGCCAATGCAGACCTTCGTTTTCACCTCAAAAAGTTTATATCAAGTAAAAGTTGCACATTCTCTATTGCTATATTTAGGGGGAAAGTAGATTTATAATAGTTATCTTTACTATTGCCTTCTGCTTTATCACTATTACTGAGATCATAATATCCTAGGCATGACTGATAGCATGAGAGACTCATGATGACAAAGTTCTACACTAACTTAAGTAACTGAAGAAATAAAAGAGGGAGATGCAAGTAACTATTTATATCAGAAACAATACTTAGACTTTGATGAACAAATATCTTATTTTACAAAGCAGAAGGTATTTTTTCAATTATCTGCCAACAACAACAATAATAACAACAACAAGAACTTAATAATTGCAACCAATTCTAACATAGCTGTCATTCTTTCTTCCTCTGGAACACTGATTTATTCAAATGCATCAGAGAGCAGGCATGGTGGTGGTGTACCAATTATGAAAGCAATCTCCTGCCATATCTTCCATCAACACCAAGACCCTCCCAACCCACATTGCTAATGAAACCAAGAAATAAGCATGGTCACCCAAAGAAGATTCAGTACCCTAAAAAAACAAAATAATGCATTAATCTCATATCAGTATGGACTTCATAGGCAATTGCAACACTACCATTTATTGCTATTCCTTTGCCTATGTTACCTAGGCAATGCAAAAATTAAACCTTGTTTTAGTCCAGAGCATATAAAATTTATGTAATCTTATGTAAATCAATAAAATAACTTTTATATATGTAAACCTACAACGACATATTGCCCTTGTAAACACTGCAATCTAAGCTATCTAAAACTCTTGTAACTCTCTATGACAAATAAAGCTTATCTTTGAAACATAATAATAATAATAATAATAATAATAATAATAATAATAATAATAAATAGAGCGCCACCTGGATACAAACCTAGTAGCAGGTAAGCAAAGAACCTCTTAGCTTTTTGTTAATAAAAGGCAATTTATTTGCTAATAACTAATAAAAATGTCCAATAAAACAATTTAAAACACTCAAATATTTATTTTGATTGAAAAAGAATAAAAAAGGACAGAGAAATCCAGAGAGTTTTTTTATCGAAAATCCGTACCTAATGCTATTAGACAAACGCATAGTTAAAAGCTAGCGGATCTAATAACTAATGCCAAAATCTCAGGCAAATTTAATTTTTTAATAAGAGTAGATAAAATATCAAATCTACAAAACTCAATAATTTTGCGGATAGCTGAATTGAATTGGTTATATATATTAGTGTTTGTTTTAAAAAAAAAAAAAAATTTAAACATACCTTTGAAAAATAATTGAAAAACTTAAAATGGTGACCGGTCAACCTATTAACCTGGTGGGTGGTCCATCACAGGGCATGAGAAAGTCATATGCTTCTATAACAAAAAAAGCTCAAGATTTCGTAAGCCTGGCAAAAGGTCCTAGGTTCAGGAAAACAACAGCAGATGATTTGGAAAACATGAATCTTATGGATCAAAATAAAAATGATCCCCCCCCCTCATATTGAATGGACTGATGAAATGCTTGAACAAATTGGAGAGAAATTCAACAAAACAATACCTCAATCACTTTTCCTGACATTTAAACGGTTCTTCACCGATAAATCAATAGTACTTGCTGTAACAGATAGTCTTTGCACACTATACAGTTTCCCCAAATCCCTTCTAATAGAAACACTGCATGAAAATAATATGCTTGAATCGGTACAATGCATAGGCGACCATCCAAATAGCAGATATGTGGTGGTCCAGTTTTATGAAAATGCACAAAGAGAACAATTTAGAGATCGAATTAAGATGCTAAGTAATTTCGCACTAATAACAGTCGATGAGAATAAGTATAAAAATATCTCCGGAATTTTAAAAAATACGTATTTTGGCTACAACATGGAAGATTTCCAAAAAATGATGAATCCTTTTGGAAAAATCGTTTTCTTCCAGCAAAAATACATTAAAGAAGCAGCAATTCCCATACTAACAAATAGCTTTGAATTCAAAATTAAATTAAATAAACAAGTAGACCCAGAGAATATCCCCACACATATAACCGATGAAGAAGCTACACTATATATTTACATCAGAGGGCTTAAGCCAGGTTGCTTCCGTTGTGGAAAAAGAGGACATATTGCAATGGAATGCAATGAACAAACACAGCAAAATAAAAACAAGACACCAAAAAACTCAGGAACGTTACAGAAAGTGAAGACACAAATAACCAACTAGGCAAGTTAAACTACCCTACACTACAAAGCACCCAAAAAACAACATATCTAATAGAAATGAAAGAATTAGCAATCCAGTAAACACTATAACAAGAGAAATTAAAACAAATAAGAAAAATCAAAGCAGTGAAAACCCGCCCAATTTAAATAGAATGGAAGAAAAAGAAAATGAGAACCTACCAAAAGAGCTTAAAGGAAAAACGAATGAAAATGATGAGCCATCAGAAATCATAATAATAAATAAAATGACCACACAAATCATGGATAAAATAACACAGTACTATCCAATGCTAGAAAGCACATCAATTGAAAGCAGGAAGAAAACACATAAAACAAAAAAACAAGAGAAAGTAAGAAAATTAAAATGAACGAGGAAGAAGATAATCAGATTAATTTAACAGAAGAAACCACAGCAGAAGAGATGGAAATAGAACTAACCACACCAGAAGAAAAAAATAAAAAAAAACACCACACTATAGCACACGTATCCAAACACAAACAGAATCACCACAGGAAAAAAACATGCAAACAAAAACGGCAGAATAAACCATGTTCCAATTTAAATCTCCCTCACAATATAAGTTAAACTCAATGAAAATTAAGATAGGTGCAATAAATGTTCGGGGATTAAACTCGAAGAAAAAAATACAAGAAATCAATCACTGGATACAGCAACTCCAACCTACCATATTAGGACTCGTAGAAACGAAAATCTATAACGGATCGCAGATAAATCCAGCACAACTTATGAGTAAAATGGGTTTCTGCACATGCTCTAGAGACACACTAATGCCCTCAGGTGGAACAGGAATATTTATTAGCCAAAGAAGTCCCTTTACAATGTTTAAAATAATATACATAGACGCGAATCTATTAATAACCACATTCAATAATAAAAACTTCTCAATAAATATTATTTTTGTATATATACCACCAGGGCCAACTGTAATTAACAGAATAATAACAACAATTAACTCAATCCTCTCAAACAATCCCTACCCAACTATTCTTACAGGAGATTTCAACATAAGTTATAAGAAATTTATTACGAAATGGATACACCAATTAACATTTCCACTCATGAGTGGAGAAGATTTTCTACCACCTAACTCTATATCTTTTTATAACAATAGACACGGAACTTTAATAGATCTAATGTTTTATTCCCCAATGCTGCATCATTCAATAGAAATATCACTTTCCCCAACCCCTTTTTCAGACCATGCAGTGCAGATAATAACGCTAAACATAAACACACACCGCAGCGCAATAATTAATTTGCAAAAAATGATCAGGATCTTACTACCAGACAATACTATGGAGTCACTTTTTTCAGAATTTTATATAATTATAAATAAAATAAATCAGCTTGAATTAGACCTGATAGCCAGATATATAGCTTACACAAACATGCTTTCATTTAATATAAACCATATCACACAAAAATCAATTCCTCCCTCCAGACTAATTACATTAGCAGATGAAATATACAAAAGAATCAGTCTGTCTAAACTGGTTCAACATAATCAAACAAACATAATTAAACTCACCCAGCTCTATAAACAGACTTGCAATAAATTAAAACAATATCTAAGCATAAAAAAGAAAAAAAATTTGCCTAGCACAGCCGCACACATGGACACGTGGATATATTAGGTGGGCTTTGGGGTACCCATCCATAAATAAAGTTCCCATGGTGCTGGAATCGGAAAATAAGATTACAGCAGGATTTAACATGATTGCACCTATATATAACTATTTCAAAACAAAGCTAACTAAGCATGCACAATTCACACCCAAAGAAGATTATTTTGGAACAACTGAAGATGAGATGCCATTTAAAATCGAGGATTTTAAGGTAGTGTTAGAATCAATCCCACCCACATGTCATCCAGGACCTCCAGGCATTCCACAGTTTGTACTTGCACATCTTAGCCAAATTACAAATACATACCTGTGTCATTTGGCAAATCAAATATCACAAAAAATTTATAGCATACAGGGATTATACAACATATCAATGGTACCATTTATGAAAAAACAAGAACCTATTACCAAGATCACCAACTTAAGACCCATCTCAATGGAGCCTTT
The DNA here is from genome assembly GCA_028023455.1 of Epiperipatus broadwayi. Classification (NCBI taxonomy): domain Eukaryota; kingdom Metazoa; phylum Onychophora; class Udeonychophora; order Euonychophora; family Peripatidae; genus Epiperipatus; species Epiperipatus broadwayi. The sequence continues at coordinate 14,619,988 of JAQFVV010006209.1, read as the reverse complement.
AGGAATTAAACTGCTAGAAAAAGTAATAAAGGTGAAAATTGAACCATTTATACTGACAAAAATATCACAACATCAGTATGCAAAGAAAGGCTCATCCACAGGTCAGGCAGCACTAATCTTTAAAACTATAATTAACTCAGTAATTAAGAAGAAGAAATATGCTCCAATTGCAGTACAACTAGATTTTGAAAGTGCTTTCAACTCTGTACCAATAAAAATCTTACTAAACCAACTAAAGGAAACACAAATACCACGATCAATATTATATGCAATAGCCAACCTACTTTTAAACAGAGAAGTACATATCACACTTAATGGAAGAACGTCATCATCATTCTATCCCACTCAATCAATACCACAAGGATCACCACTGAGTACACTATTGTTCACCTTCTACATAAACCCCTTATTGGAAGAAATTGAAAAAAAAAATACAGGGAGTGTTAATACCAAATACAAAAAGATACATTCCTTGTATAGCTTATATGGATGATATCACAATATTCTTAACATCAAAAAAGCAACTACAAGCACTACAAAACATCATAGAAGAATACACAAAAAAATTCAAACTTAAAATCAATATCAATAAGTCAGCTGCTTGGACAATTTTTACAGGGAAAGTAAACAAACAAAATTATCAAGGAAAACCCAGCAGTTTTCTAGGTTTTCCATTTTATCTGGGAATGAATCAAATGAGAACAACAATACAAAACAAACTCAAAGTGGATGCAGAAAGAATCACAGAATCATTATCCAGATCATATCTATCAATATACGCAAAAATATCATTATTCAATCAACTCATAATGTCAAAAATAAGCTACTATTTACCAATAATCAGTTTCACAAAACCATTTATAGCCTCAATTAATTCATTTTGTAGCAAACTACTATGGAACAGGAAAGTAGTTGCCATTTCAATAAAGCAACTTAACCAACCAACAAAATGGAATGGTCTGGGACTTCACTCAATATCAGTGTTTCAGACACAAAAAACAATAAATCTGCTAATAGCCATAGTCAAAAGATTTCCAGATATTGAACCAATATTGGAGATCACACCCACAGATCATCCACCACCTACAAACAATTATATCTTTATGTTGCTTGAAAGCATTGAGAGCATCAAAAACAAAGTAACACTGAAAAGTCCAATAAAATATACATATTGGCAAATACATGATTTCCTAACACAAAAACAATCTGAGAATAACCAAATATCTGTATTGGGAATTGATAACAGCCAATTACTTAAAAAATTTAGGAAATGGTACCTGGAACCAAAATTTTACGATTTCATAATTAAAGTCAATTTGAAAGCACTACCTACAAGTCATTTTATTAGATACAGAAGATTCTATATAAATATAGATCCCTTGTGTATGCTGTGTCACAGGGATGAGGAAACACAGGACCATTTCATACATAATTGTTCAGGACTTGAAAAAGTAAGACAGATGATGGTTGGTGGATATAGGAAAAATGGAACCACAATAAATGAGATTCTACAAACATTCAAAAATAATGGAATACCCACCATAAGGGCAGTCACTTTCAGCCTATATGCATTCTGGTGTACCAGATGCACTTTTACACTGGGCAACAACATGAGAAGGCACCCTAACACCTATAGGAACAAATTGCAAAAAATAAAAGAAAGAGACAGCATTATTGCACCACCTGATATCTTTGCAGCAACGTGGTCTCTTTTTAAAATTCAGGCCACTTTATAATAAAGGATATAATAGAAAAGGACAAAGGTAAACATGAAATTCAGTGTTGCAAGAACGTGAAAAAATTACTGAAACCATGATCATTGATTTATATTGTACATAAACTTGGACAATAAATATTTCATAAAGTGTGAAAAAATTAAAAACATTGTGAAAGCCACTATCTAAGTTCTAAAAAGTCAATTTTTAAGTGCAAAGAGACTCTAATCAAATATACAGACTGTAATGTAATAACTGTGTAAACCTATGTATAACACTATGTATAATCAACAACCAATGTAACCACTTGTTTTTGAATAAAGTTACCTTTAAAACATAATAATAATAATAATAATAATAATAATAATAATAATAATAATAATAATAATAATAATAATAATAATAATAATAATAATAATAATAATAATAATAATAATAATAATAATAATAATAATAATAATAATAATAATAATAATAATAATAATAATAATAATAATAATAATAATAATAATAATAATAATAATAATAATAATAATAATAATAATAATAATAATAATAATCCCGCAGCAAATCTCTGCTGAGGTAAGAAGCAATCTTTAAGCTCTCCGATGTAAGTATTTATATTTTTCTTTTGTTTCAACTTGTTATTTGCAAAACAAACATAATACAGAACAAATCAAATCATATAATAGATTAATAGAGTATTTTTAAAGAAAATATCGGTGTGTATTCATATCTTTTTTTAAAAAAAAACTGACTTGAGTCAGAATAATAAATCATGGCTACTGCCCAGTCAAGCATGAGCGAGTTAAGCACCAATACGAAATTAACAACATCGTTAGTTTCAACATCACCTATTTCGTATGCAAAAATACTTAAAAGCAACAGCAATATTACAGCACCAACCCAAATACCGCGTTTCCGAAGAACAAATACAAATGATATAAAAAATCTAGATCTACATACTCAAGAGGAACGTCAACCCCCAGCTGCAATCTGGACAAAAGAAATGCTTGAAAATGTGATGGACCGTTTCAATGATACAGTGCCTCGTATGTTGTTTGAAACTTTTTGCAGGTTTTTTTCACCAACATCGCTAGTACTCGCAGTAACAGATAATCAATGCTCATTATATCATTTCCCAAAAGCTTTATTATATGAAGCAATTATGCAAAATGCACTATGGGAAACAATCTCTTGTATTGCAGACCATCCAAATTCGCGATATATAACCATTGATTTTTATACTCAGCAGCAAAAAGAACGTTTTCAATCCACTATTTTAGCACTCGATAATTACGCACTCGTAATTATAGATGAAAACTGGAAAAATATTATTACTGGAGTGCTAAAAAATACTTATCTTAAATACAACTTACAAGATTTTCAAAAAATGATAAACCCGTTTGGAAAAGTAATTGCCCTACAGCCAATTTATTTAAAAGACACACCTATACCGATATGTAGTAATCGTTTTGAATTTAAAATAAAACTCCATAAAAACATAGATGCTGCCACGATCCCAACACAAATTACAGATCAAGAAGCAACACTCTCTCTTCACATAAGAGGTTTAAAGCCACATTGTTTTGGCTGTGGACAGAGAGGCCACCTAGCAACTCAGTGCGATAACACAAAAGGCAATCACTGTGAACAAAACAAAATCCTCTCCCCAGAACAATCCACTGATGATGAAAATAAAATTTCTAATAACACTACATCCATTGACAACCCAATAATAGAAACCGGAAAAAACCAGGTTCAAACACCCACAAACAAAAATGATAATGGAGCAGAATTTCCAATCCCAAAACTAACCAAAAAAATAACACAAAAACTAACATAGACACCCAAGATTTAAACGAAAATAACTCTCAAGAAACCACAACACAAAATGCAGTAATTACATCACAGGATCAGCAACTCAATAAAACAAAAGGTGTACCAAGTAAAAATCAACAAACAGAAAATAAACACACACAGCTATATAATGAAAATATAAATCAAGATAATATAAGTACACCAATAATAAAACAAACCACAATAATAAACAAAACTGCATCAAACATAATGGATGCAATAGAACCCCCTCTTCCACCCATTCAAGAGAATACACCAGAGGGAAAAAGAAAGCCAGGTAGACCACCTAAAAACCATGAATCCAAAAAGGCAAAAAAAAAAAAAAACAGACCAAAAGCACAACTCATCAGACATATACAACTTAGAAAATGATGAAATAGAAATGGATTTAAGCCAACAACAAATGGACAACTGTTCAGTTTCATCACAAATTGCCTGTATAGAGTCTGAACCAATATTAAATGAAAGAAAAACTGATAATAAACCCTACCAAGTCTTAAATATGTATCAGCATCCATCTACTGCAATATAAACAAAAATTTAGAATTAAAAAATCAATACCCTGTTATAAAATTATCCTGTAACATGAAGATAAAAATTGGATCTCTAAACATTAGAGGCTTAAATGCCATCAAAAAACTTTTTGAACTCAAAAAATGGTCACATACAACACAACCACACATACTGGGGCTATTGGAAACAAAAATATACAGCGGCTCTCAAATTGATCCTTCAAAATATTTAGTCAGCTAAGGGTTTTATGCCTGCTCAAGACAATCATTATCACCATCAGGTGGCACAGGTATAATTATATCCCACAACTGCCCTTTTGATTCTTTTAAAATTATATATATTGACTCTAATCTTATCATAATAACACTCCATCATAAAAATATCACACTTAACCTAGTATTTGTCTATATACCACCAGGCCCTGTCATCATCTCCAGAATAATAGCAACAATAAATTCAATGCTTACAGCAACACCAAATCCCATAATACTCCTGGGAGATTTCAACATGACCTACCAAACTTTTGTCACCAAATGGATCCATCAAATAACAATCCCACCTATGAGTGCTGAAGGTTTTCTCCCATTAAACTCAATATCTTTTAATAACAATAGATATAAGTCACTTATTGATTTGTGTTTCTACTCACCAATGTTACATCATTATTTTAATCTTGAACTCTGTCCATCTATAATCTCAGATCATGCTGCCCAGTTCATCACCCTCGACCTAACAAAAATACAGAATACAACAATAGCCCTTCAAAAGACTATGTGAATACTTTCTTCCAGCACAAACAACTGAATTCCTATATTCAGAAACATATATAATGCTCCAAAAATTTCAAAACATGTCACTCGATCCAGTACAAAAGTATATAGCATTCACCAATATACTTTCTTTCAACATCAATCATATTACCTGCAATTCAACACCCCCCCACCAGATTATTAGCTTTGGCAGATGAACTACATAAAAGAATAACCATTTCCAGACCAACTACAGATAATCAAACACAAATAAAAAAACTTACAGAAATGTACAACAATACATGCAACACCCTAAAGCAATATGTAGCAATAAAAAAGAAAAAAATATACCTTACCCAACAACACACTTGGACCAGAGCATACATATGGTGGGCACTGGGATACCCATCCACAGTCAGAGTGCCTATGGCACTTGAAATAGATGGCTCTATAACAGCTGGACATAACATGATAAACCCAATATATCAACACTTTAAAAAAAACTGCAAAAACAAAGAGTGTACATACCAAATGAAGACATATTTGGAGACCCTGAAACAGACACACCAATAAAAACAACTGACATTGTATTTCAACTTGCAACAATAACAAACACATGTCACCCAGGACCACAAGGAATTTCAAAATTTGTGTTCAAACATCGTAGTCACTTCACAGCCAAATACCTGTGCGATTTAGCCAATTACATATCCCAAAAAATTTACAACATACAAAGTCTATACCCAATTGCAATGGTTCCATTTAACAAAAAACCAACAGCAATATCATCTTTATCTAATCTACAACCAATTTCAATGGGACCTTTAGGAATAAAAATTCTTGAAAGAGTAATAAAGGAGAAAATAGAACAACATATACTCCCTGTGTTATCATCAGCACAATATGCCAAAAAAGGATCATCAGCACAATATGCCAAAAAAGGATCATCCATTGGCCAGGGTGCCTTAATGTACAAAACAATAATTGAAGTAGTAAAAAAAAAAGAAATATGCAACAATTATAGTTCAACTAAACATTGAGGCAGCATTTGACTCAGTGCCTATAGCCAAATTATTAAATGTTTTGAAAAAAAAACCAATACCTCCATCCCTACTATATATAATAGCCAATCTGCTACTCAGCCATGAAATTCACATCACATTGAATGGGGAAAATTCACCAGCCTTCAGACCGAGTCAATCCATCCCACAAGGATCCTCCCTTAGTGCCTTGCTCTTTATAATATATATAAATTCTCTATTAATAGAGATACAGGAAAAAATAAAAGGCATTCAAATCCCAAACACTGCTTTAAATATATCATGCATAGCCTATATGGATGATGTAACTGTTTTCCTCCCCTCTAAAAAGAACCTCCCCATATTACAAGAGATAATCAAGAATTATACCTCAAATTTTAATTTAAAAATTAACACAAATAAAACTGCTGCATGGTCAATATACACAGGCAAGCACTGTACAGAGATGTTTAATGGTAAACCATCTGCTTTCCTTGGTTTCCCATTCTACCTTGGAACCAATGGAATGAGGCAAAAAATTCAAAATAAATTAAAAAAAGATGCTGAAAAAATCACAGCCTCACTTGAAAAGTCATACCTGTCAATATACGCAAAGGTAGCACTATTTAATCAACTTATAATTACAAAAATTACCTACTACACACCTATAATCAAATTTGCAAAAACATTCATATCTAAAATCTCATCAATCTGTAACAAACTAATATGGAAGAGAAAGACAGTGGCAATCTCTTTAAAAAATCTGAGCAGACCACCACATAGCAATGGACTTGGACTCCATACAATCAATGTTTTTTACACACAGAAATCAGTAAATCTAATAACAGCAACCATAAAAAGATTTCCAGACCTGGAGTGTGTAATTAGTATAATACCCACAGACAGACCACCCCCTTCATATGGATATCTATCCACACTGATTGAATAACTCAAGCCAATATACAACAAAATATCACTCAATAATGACAACAAGTACACACATTGGGACATTTATAATATACTATACCCAAACCAGACACCTAATCTACATCCATCAGTTCTTGGGATAGACAACAGGCAACTACTGCAACAATTCAGAAAATGGTCATTAGAACCAAAAATATTTGATTTTCTACTTAAGCTTAATCTTAATGCTCTACCCACAACACATTTCCTCAGATTTCATAGATTCTACACAAATATAGACCCCATGTGTGGGCTATGTCATAGAGAAGAAGAGAGACAAGATCATTTTCTTCACTCCTGCAGTGCCCTAGAAACAATATGTCACACAATGTTTACCACATACAGAAAGGCTATCATTTCAATTGATGAAATAAATACTTTTAAAAAAGGCAACATCCCTGCTATTCGTGCAGCAACATATAGCCTTTATGCCTACTGGTGTACCAGATGCACTTTTGCACTTGCTAATAACCCTCGACGCCACCCAGCAACATATTCAATAAAACTAGAACTGTTCAGAAAAAGAGACAGCATCCTAGCTCAACCAGATGTGTTTGCAGCTACATGGTCACACTTGAAACAAAGATCCAGTCTATAAAATATAAAGTCTAATATGATAGATGATGACATTTTTCAACATCAGCTTTTTTTCCAACTTCAAAGAGATGCAAGCATAAACTGAACTAAATAGAAGACCAAATTTAAAAACAAGATAGAAAGTATGCAGAATTGATAAAGACTTATATACTGAAAGTTGTTGTAGTTTGTTTTGCATTTGTAACAAATCAATATAGTACTAGATGTGACTCTGTAACTTTTTAGACTCAATAAAGTTTTGCTTTGAAACACATAATAATAATAATAATAATAATAATAATAATAATAATAATAATAATAATAATAATAATAATAATAATAATAATAATAATAATAATAATAATAATAATAATAATAATAATAATAATAATAATAATAATAATAATAATAATAATAATAATAATAATAATAATAATAATAATAATAACAACAACAACAACAACAACAACAACAATAATAATAATAATAATAATAATAACAACAACAACAATAATAATAATTATTATTATTATTATTATTATTATTATTATTATTATTATTATTATTATTATTATTATCTCCAAAAGATATTACAAGAATATTCACAAAAATATAAATTAACATTTAATCCGGCAAAAACCACAGCCTGGTCACTATACACTGGTAAACCGTGTACATCAATTTACAAATCAAAACCAAACTCTTTCCTTGGGTTCCCATTTCATATGGGAATTACAGGAATGAGATGCCATATCCAAAATAAACTTAAAAAAGAAGCCACAAAAATTATAAACTCCTTGTCCAAGGCATATCTTTCACTATATTCCAAAGTACAGTTAATTAACCAGCTTATCACAACCAAAATAACTTACTATGTACCGGTTATTTCATTCTCAAAGGGGTTCATTTCAAAAATTAAAACCATATATAATAAACTACTTTGGGCCAGAAAAACAGTAGCAATTTCCACAAAAAATCTTAGCCAACCCCTAATAAAAAATGGACTTCGCTTGCACAACATCAATATTTTTCATCTACAAAAGTTAAGGAACTCAATAATCACAATACTTGCCAAATACCCAAAAATTAACCACTTGCTAGAAGTTACTCCAACAGATAGACCACTTCCAAAAGGTTCCTTTTTCACCAACATTATATACCAATGCAAATCCACAGACAAGATTCCAGAACAGTATTTGCATAAGTATTAATACTGGGATATTTATGGTTTAATAAACAGAGAAGCAGATACTAATGTTATACAACCTATGCTAGGAATTAACAACAAGAGACTACTCAAGGAATATAAAAAATGGGCTCTAGAGCCCAAATACTTTGATTTTATCATGAAAATCAATCTCATTGCCTTGCCAACAACCCACTTTCTTTATCATAAAAGAATGTATATATCTATTGACACCTTCTGTGGACTCTGCCATCGAGCAGAAGAGACACTGGACCACTTTATTTATCAATGTGTAGCACTTAACCAAACATGACAGATGATGTGTAACACCTACAGAAAACTGGGTACAATCATTAATCACATAATAGCTGCTTTTCAGGAAAGATCAATACCTAGCATTAGGGCAGCCACATTTGTTTTATATGCGTACTGGTGCACCCGATGTACTTTTTAATTGGCAATAACACCAGACAACACCCAGCTACATTTAGCAACAAACTGCTACACATTCGAAATAGAGATAAAATAATAACCAACCCCCACTTATATGCAGCAACATGGTCATTGTTAAAACAACCATCAATGCTGTGAATGCTGCAAAGAAAACTATCATACAACTAACATTCAAAGTGACATGCGGACAAAACTAAATAAGCTCCTCAAACTTTAGAACTCTTATTATTTTTGCTTTTTTATTTTTTATATTGTTATAGTCCATTAACCACAAAGTATAACCACTAAATTCATTTATATATGTTTACCCTAATATTATTCATTGTATGTTAAATTTCAAATTTTCTAGATGTAAACTTATGTAAACCATTGAGATCAATAAAACCTTTATTGAAACGTAATAATGACAACAACAACAACATTCTGGAACAAAATGAAACAGCTCCACTTAAGGGATGAAAAAATTGTTCCCAAAAGATGTACACAGCCACTTACTTGGTCTATATTACAACAGCGCTCAAAATTATAGATGAAAAAAAAGACTAATAAAAAACAGAACTAAGAGCCTTACGAGTGCACAAAACTAATTGGATGTGTATATATTTTTTTAAAAAATGTAAACTCAAATTTGTAAACCACATGCATATCCTTTGTCTTTGTTGCCCCCCCCCCCAATTACAATTTTCAACTTATTTATACTTACTTCAATTCATCTGCATGTGGTAAAATAGTTATAAATGTAACCTTTTTCTTGTTATATTCAATAAAATCCTTTTGAAAGATGATGATGATGATGATGATAATAATAATAATAATAATAATAATAATAATAATAATAATAATAATAATAATAATAATAATAATAATAGCAGCAGCAACAATAACAACAACTATATTAATAATAATAATAGTAATAAGAATCAATGATTTATTGCTTGATAGAGCTGAAATCATGATTTGTGGACCTTGAGTTCCATAATTCACCATTTTACCACTGTTCTAAGCCATGCAGAGTTTTAAAACATTGATTTAGAAGATTACTAAGAAAAAGATTATGAAATTAATTTATTAAATAGTTTTATTTTACAAATAATTTTAAACTTTTTTTATTTTTTTAAAGATACAATGAAGATTCTGATAATAGAATAACATGCAATCAAATCTTAAATTGGATTAAAGATAAGCAGTTTTTACAAGTATAAAAATCAAGTCTCCTATTCAGTTTAGTGCATGGATGGAATGAGAAATGAAGATGTAAAAGTTTTTGAACCAATTTTAATCCTGCCAATATCTCAATTAGATCAAATGACTGGATTGTTTTACTCAACTTGACAACATGGTCTTCAAATATCATGATTTTCTGGATAATAATTCAACAGTTATTATTTTTAAAAATAAATATTAAGAGGAAGAAAGATTTTTTGTCTAATATTTGAAATTGCAAATATCATAACAGAAAGTAATATAATTAGATAGAAGATAATATAATTAGATATTTATACATAATTAGAACAACATATTTCTGTTTATTAGTAGCTTCAGAAAAATAGTCATTAAATTTTAAGGCAAAGGCTTAGTATTACAAAAAATGATTCTGTCCAATACATATGATCATTACACTTTTTTGCCTAATTGTTGACTTTTTTATTTAAACATTTCCTCAGCTGTTATTCATATATTTTCTAATTCTTTTCATCTTAAAAAACTTTTAATATTTATGGTTTCATCTAAAAATCATCTAGCTTTTTTAACTGTTGAAATCTTTACAGTTTAGTAATCTAATTCACCTGTTCAAACTTTCTTATGGTTTCTTAGCCGATTTGGACTTCTTTGGAAATTTTTTGAATAGAGGTAAGTGCAAACTATAGGCTTAATACCTTTGAATGATGTACTGCAGATAATTTTAGAGAGGACATCTGAATTTTCAGAAAAAAAATATATAGATTTTTTTTTTCTAAATATTCACCAATATCGGCAAAGGTAAGAAACTTCAAAAATAGATCGATTTATTCCATGATTGATCTTTTGTTCAACATTTAGTGTCATTTATCCATAGCCTGAAAAATACTGGTGTTCTCCTCTTAATTTCATATATACTTACATTTATTATAATTTATTTAATTATTAAAAACAAGGTTATTTAAAAAAGAGGTTATATCTTCATTTTTGTATAGTTTATTATTAATCTAATAATTATTAAATATCATATGGTTGATATATTATTTTTTAATCATATATATATGCAAAATGTTTTTGATCAGACTAAGTATCTTATAATATTATTTCTTTTTATTATTAATATGCCTTTACACATATGGCTAACTTAGCATCTAGCCTTTAGTTAAGAATATCTAAATATTTATTTACTGATCAAGAGTAAATCTTGAGATTGCTTAAAATGTTTTTATCTATCCAAAATAATCTCAGTTTTATTTCTATAATAAGAACAATATAATTATTGCACAGAATGTCCTTCGCTAGTTGACGACATCCATCAAAGTAAAAACATATTTTTGTCTTATTAAAAAAATAGCTAGTTTCTAATTGAAAGATATCTTTTGGTACTTCATTCATGAATTTTTGTTTATGCTTTTTAATTTTTATGACAGTTTTGATGTAAATATGTGTGTTACTTAGGTGGATAAAAGCAGCAATAATGGGATTTAATATTAAATATCATAAGACTTTACAATAAAAATATAAATAATAATGATCGATTTCTATTATAATTAATATATAACTGAGGTCACTAAAACGTATAATTTGCTGATCAAATACAAATTAATCAAAATTTAGAGCTTTAAAACTTTTACATTGTAATCTTGAATAATCTGATAAAAATAAAATGAGTCATCAGGTAGCGCGATCTGCATATTTTATGTACTGATAGAGTGTCGAATCTGAAGTGTACGGTCACGCATTGGCGCCAATTTTGCACTTTCGGCATTAGAACATTTTATGAATTCATGAGCATTAACAACATTCGATTATTTATTTATTATTTAATCATCATCGGTAATAGTCTGTCATTTTTTCGGCCTCATAATACGCTTTATTTTACATCTCAATTTCTGATTACATCCCAAACACTAATGTCATTTACATCATTTAACATTTTGGTTAATTTTAACCTCTATTTTTCCGATTAACTAAAATCTAAGCAATTTTCATTTAGTATTCCTTCTAAAAATAGTTCATAGAATAATTTTTATGCATAGTTTCGGTTTTTAAAATGTGCTATTCTTTGTTGCCTTAAATAATAAAGCAGAATTTTAAATAAATATAAAAAAAAGAATTAATTAAAATGAAAAAAAGAGGAGGAAGACATGCATCAAGAGTATAATTTTCTTAACAATGTTAACACGTCTAAAGTTTAAAGTGTTAATCTCGACTGAAAATCAATGGGTCTTCTTTGAAGTCATCTTCAGCTCTAGTCGGATAGCTGCTAGTTTTGAATGATGTGTCTATGAATTAGAAATAATAAGACGGGGGGAAAAATCAATAAGATAAAAACCCAGCTAATGTTGAACAATTTTTTTAAAAAATGTTAAAACGAAAACTGAGATTAATAATTATAGCTACTTAAGATAATCAATACTAAAACGATGTACTTTTAGGAAAAATAAAAAATCAGTTAAAGCGTTTCAAAAGTTGATGTTTCAACCAGTATAAATGAATTTTTATTTTTAATTTTTTGAATAGAAAATATTTCCATCCTCATAGATGTAGGGACTTGAAAATCTGAGTTCAAATCCCTTCTAATTACATTAACTTCAATATAGATAATATATTTGTATTTAAATAGTAGTAATAAAAATAATAGTAATATTATTATATAGAGAGAAAAAGAAAGCGAGATGGATGGATAAATGGATGAGTATGGAATATTTTATTGGAGTGTTTTGTAAAAAAGAAGTTACGGATCAAAGCAACTAGATTAAACATGAAGAAACCTTTTTGCCACAGTGTAAATTATAGCTTTCAAGTAAAGTGGCTCTGTTAAACATGACCATATTTTCCAGGCTTAGTTATTATTTCCCAACCATCAAACCTACTAAAAAATTTGAGACACTAATCAACTTACAGTTCTTGAGGCTATTTTGGAAGGGTGAGGTGGTGGCCATCAGCATTTCCAAGGCACACAGACCCAAGGAGCTAAATGGACTTGGCCTGCACTTGGTTATCACCCTGTATCTTCAAAGATTCTTATCAGTGTTGGCTACTGTTTGTCAAAAGTTATTGGAGCTAAGTTTCCCAGTTACGATTCAGCCTACTGACACATCGCCTCCTCTTGTCAGTCTATGGTTTCCACCCTCTGGAAGAGTATGAGTAATGAGCTACATGGGATACCACTTGTTCTGGATAAAAAAGGACCTTCTGGCAGGTATATAATCTCAAATATTTGAACCAGATTTCTCTCCCTGTAATACTGGGGTTGAATAATAAATTGCTTGTTGGAAGGGCCAAACATTGGTATCTAGAGACAAAGCACATTGACTTCATCTTAAAAATGAATTTGGATTCTCTTCCTACCAGTCAGTTCCTGGTGTTGAAAAGAGGTTTTAAAAGGCTCAGTTCCCAATGTCAGCTTTGTGGTCATGATGAAGAGAGCTTTGATCACCTGCTCTACCCTTGTCCAGCATTATCTCCAATCAGGGACTTTGTCATTGATAGGGTGGCACTTGACATCAGAGATGCACTTTCAGTAAAGAATACCATTAAGAAGGGTCTTTTTGCAAATATTAGATTCTCTATTTTTCTGACATTCATAGTATGGTTGACAAGATGTAAAATAATCATTAGAACATCAAATACACCAAAGCTGGACATATTCTTAAAGCTCCTTCTACAGGCAAAGACGAGAGACTGTGCGATGTAACCTGATCTCCTGTTTCATGATACATGGGATAAAGTTGTTTTTCCCAATATGTGAGATGATGTCTGTGAAATCACTCTTGAACAAATATTCCAACAAGAAAATAATCATGTTACAAGCATCTAAAGAATTGAAATGACAATGCTCTTTTCAAATGGTTACTGCTGCTGGTGTTGTACATGTATACATATGTACATGTGTTTGTTCTCTGAGATAATTTTGCTGTCATATAATTTATACTCTATTGATAATCAAATTTGTTTGTTAATGTATTTATGATCTAAGGTATTTACGTGTAAAGTTTTCTATTGTATCTAATAAACCGTTTTTTTTTTAAAAAAAAAAAAAAACAATACATAACTGTGAACTTGCAGGTAAACAACGTACACATATATTTCAAATATGATTTATACATAAAATGAGTTTTTCATCCACGAAGTCAAAAGGTTTAATGAAATGATGTAAGAACTATTTTTTAAACAAGTTAGCAGTATCTGTGCATTTACTATATATATGTCTTAGTAAAAAAAAGCTATTAGTCAGCCTATCGTATTTTCCAAACTATGTTTAAACTCTCTTTTATAGTACTGTAATTATTAAATGTTATTTCAGTACTCTTTTATTATTGCAATATAAACATGACTAAATGAATCTACAAGTACTAAGTGAAAAACTTTATTTAGCCCGACTTAAGCTTCAAACTACTCATTATACTAAATTTTTAATAAAAACCTATTTCTCCTTAACTCTCGTTCTCTTGATCTTCATTTCTCTATTTTCTTTTATCTTTCTCTCTCTCTCTCTCTCTCTCTCTCTCTCTCTCTCTCTCTCTCTCTCTCTCTCTCTCTCTCTCTCTCTCTCTCTCTCTCTCTCTCTCTCTCTCTCTCTCTCTCTCTCTGTCTGCATGTATATATAACTATTTTTAAATAGTTTTTCTTATTCATAGTTTTTCATTTTCACATTCATTTTAAAAAAGTCCTTTGTTTTATCTATCTTTTATATTGGTTCTAAATATTTTACAATTTATTGTAATCCAGTTTACAGTTTTAACCCTTCATATATTGTTATCTCTTTTAACAAGGTATCTACCCCAGCCCCATATTAGCCTCTGAATGCTATTACAGATGTTAATAATACTTATTTATTTTTCAATGATATATTTTTATTTTAATACATTCATACTATTCCTAATATTATCTTCCCATACTTTATTGTATTGTTGATATCACAGTATTTGCTTTTCTATTAAGCACTCAATTGAAAAAACTGGTAAAACACATCTACATTTTTTTACAATTATATTATTACTATCAAACCCATTTCATCCAAGTTTAATTATGTGATTAATTTTAGTAATTATATTCCATCTTCATTAATTATCTGACCAAAATATTTACAATTGTTATTTCCCCTTACATGAAAAAATTACATTATTTTAGTGTTTGGTTTTATTTTATAATGTTGTAATGTTTTTGAACCCTTGACATATCATCTACAAAGTATGGATAAATTAAATAATATTTATATATTCCCTTGACTCCCATTTTAATCTGCAAAATGCTATTCATCAATTTATTGTAAAAAGTTTTGGAATGGTAGAATCACCTTGTTATATTTCTTATTCCTATGTAATCTAACCATAGCTGTGTATTTTTTTTTTCAGAATTTGACATTATTCTGATTCTACATGTTGATGTTCTAAAGCTTCGGTCACCATACAAATGCTCATAGAATCACATGCTTTTCATAATCTACAAAAACATAGTGAATTTGCCTTTGTGTAACTTCTTTTAATATTTAGATATGATCTATTTTTCTAAAATTATTTTTAAGTTTTGGTTGGTTTATTGACTGACACAAACTTCCCTAGAAATAAGCCATAACAATCTTAATAAATCTCTTGTATTGAACTGATAATAAAATTGAAAGATCTGTAATTTGCAACATCTTTTTTTTTTCAGCTTTCTTAAAAATTACTATCAATTTTTCTAATCATCTGATACATCTTTATCATTTAGTCTTTCTGTATATAATTTTGCCAACAATTTCTATATTTTTCCATATTTCTTCAGTAAAATAATAATTTTATTATTTCATAGGTCTGTTTTATTCTTTATATATTCTCTCTTTATATTTTTTTCGATGTATATATGGATTTGAATTTGTGATTTTCAGTCTATATTTACTCTCCACTTCCATGTCATATACGATCACACACATGCAATTTAGAGATATTTCAATATGTTTACATGACATACACTATATAAGCGCGCAGATGTGTCTCTATAATAATACAAAATTAACATTTGAATTGTCAATAAACTAATAAAAAATCAACTCATTTTAATAAGATATATATTACTGATTTAGATGGGTATCCATTCAAATGTGTGCACTCACTGGCATTTATATCTTAATAGTATTTTATTTTTCAATCCATGTTATTATATTTTCACAAGATATAATTAATTCAATGTTGAAAAAATATACCTAAAACAATTGTACACATACTGCAATATTCTAATATAAAACAAAATGGTAGGAATTTTAAATATTTTTTATGCACTAAACTTATTAGCACTTTTTTTTTAATGGGAAATAAATGGTTTTTTTTAAAGAAATCATCATCTTTAGATCCAGTTTTAAAATTCCTTCAAAACTTCTTACTGTTTGTTTCTTCATTTACAGTAAGAATGATTTCAGAATTTATTTTTCTAATTTCAAAATAAAATCTTTTATGAACAAAAATGGCAATAAACCCTCTGGAGACAAACTGTTCATTTATTTTTATTTTCTACCCTTATTTTATTTTTAGTTGGATAATTTAGTGAAAAGTTATTTCTTTTAAATCATAAATTAAATACTTAAATTTAACTGCATGGTGAGGTACTTGAAATAATGGCATTTTCAATAGATAATATATTCTACTCACCAGGTAATATCTGTTCATGAAATAGATCTTCTGTATGCATAATATACACATATACAGCTGCAGTAAGTTTGTCTGTGCTTCTTTACATATAGATAAATCAACATTAATGTAAAATCATTGCATGGTAATCTTTCAGTTTTCTGTCTCCTACTGAAATTTCTCAGTAAGTTGGCCTAGTATAATCATTCCATGATAGAGAAGTATACTGACTTATTGACATTTTTGGGAAAGGTATGTATCAAGTAAATATTCTCATCAGTCAGCCCAGTCAGTCTATAATTTGACAATTTTTAGGCAAACAAGCAGTCTAGTACATAATATGGACTATGAACCACAGAAAAGTCCTGTAAATTAAAACTTGACTATTGTGATACTAACGGCAGCTGGCTTGCACTCTATATCTGCCTTCTCTTTATAACTCGAAAACACAACAACTAAGTAGGTTTTTTTTTTTTATCTTCATCAAAAAATAAGTTAATGATTGTTTTTAATTCACATTAATCAAAAGTAATTTTAATTAAAAAAAATTTTAACACTGTAAACAAAATCAGATTGTAGAATTTACGATCAAAAGTTATTACAATATTTTTTATTTATCAAAAGTAGTTTTAGTTTTAGAAAAAACTTTCTTACTTAATCTAATTAAAAAATAGGGAAATTTTATAATTAGCATATTATTTATTATGACATGAAAACAAGATTGTTTTAGATTTTTTTTAATTATCAAAATCAGAACTAAATACAACATTAAATAGATTTTTTTATGCTTGATTTAAAATAGAATAATTTTATAAATCAAAATTATTATTTAAGCATTAATCTGTTATTCCACTGTATATATTTTGTAAATAAATATCTACAATAAATTTTGCTTGTGTTCATTTCTTTTTTTTTTAACTTTATATATATATGTGTGTGTGTGTGTTTAAACATATTGCATACTGCTATGTTGATATATGCAATGAGACATAATCATCTAAAGGGGATTTGCTGTTAACTGAAACAAGATGTTTTGATTTTTTATTGGGGCCTTAAAAAAATCAAGTAGGGCACATTCCTAATGCCCACTCAATACATTCTTATCATTTCTATTATTATATGATTATTTGTAATATTTTAAATACAAGTATATTTTATATACCTGGAGTGTAGATGTAATATAGGGATTTGAACACAGATTTTGGATGGCTGAAGGGAGCTTAAAAGTCTATGTTCAAATACCCCATATATGATTATATGAGTAAGTTGCTTACCAACATACATTCTCTAAGTTTAATATCAAAAAACACTATGAACTTTCTTCTCAATTGCATGATAGTTTTTAACTTAAATATCAGATGTTTTCTTGAAGGTTGAATCAGTTTGTATGTGAATGAGCTTTCTTAAGTAGATATTTATAATCATGAGACCAAATTATGTCTCTCATTCCCAGGATGCTGTAAAGTGGTCATCAGAAGCAGTGATTAACAGGCAAGGGCAGAGGGTGCTAAAAATTATTTAGTTTCAGATCAGCTGTCATTTGATGATAACTTTTCCATTTAGATACTTACCACTGGATATCACTTTCAAATAAAAGAAGATTGCATGCACTGGAAAAATAACTATCTGATATTTAATCAGATGGTATTGCTCTTTGTGAAGTTAAAAGAAGAGGTAAAAAGACAGTTAATTTTAAAAATAAACATACCTTTACTATATGGGCACAAACAATGAAAGTATAAATAGAATGAGATTTATTATTAATAAAAAGTGGGTGAATAACATTGTGGAGATTAATAATATATCAGAAAGAATGTTGAGATTAGTTATTTAACTTAATGAAAGATATCAAATGCAGAAAACTCAGATTAATTTATCATGTTCTCATTGTAGTATAGAAGTAGAGGAATTTTGTGTGGATATACAAAACTTTCTTGATCAGACCAAACAACATTTTAAAATTATCATGGAATTCCAGAATAAGTAAATGATGGAAAAATGATTGTGCTGTGAATAAATTTGATTGTGGTAATAGAAATGAAAGAGGATACAGACTGGAGTTTTCAGAAGAAAAAAAAATTCATACTATAACTTCTTTCTTTGAGAAAAATGCTAAATGGATATGAAAGAATACAAATGGAAGTTCACCAGAATTGGATTATATTTTAAATAACGCAAAATGTTCTCCTGGAGAAACTTACACACTCTTCTTTAGAAGATGGGTGGCTAAGTTAAGGGTCCTGACATCTGATTCTCTATCAAAACTCCAAATCATCAGGTTGATCCACCACAGCTTCCCAAGTTATATAGAGCAGATTCTGATCTGAACAGATTATCGATCCATTGAACAGATGGCTGAACTGTTAACTGCATATGATAACTGCAATGCATCAACAAACAAAGAAAGAGGTTCCAAAATGACAAATAAACTACCATATAGGAGAGATGATGAACCAAAAGTAGGAGCCATCAAGTACAAAAGAAAAATGCCTCCTCAAAATTACAAAAATTATGAACACCACCATGGCATTATGGTTGGAGACAGGAAGCACCATATTGGAAGAGAAAGAGAAGAAACTCTACAGGAGGTATACATAGTTCATATCAGACCTATGTAATAAAAAGAACAAATAGCAACAATGATCTACAAAAACAATATGAAGCCAGAAAAGCAAGTCATCACAATAATATCTGGCCTGACAAATGATCCAGAAGTGCATTGCCATATAACACAAAAACGTTTTACAGGAGAACTGATCATGATCCTCAGTCTCCCAAGATAGGCTGCAGATACAATCCTGAACAATGAAGCAATGATAGGTGATGGAATAAGTCATGAGTGAGATGAAGTGTATGTGTAAACTTGTGTTTTTCATGTTGAGGTGGTGAATGCTTGAGCTAGATGGCTTGGATAGGCATTGTGTTCATGATGCTCTAAAGTATATGCTTGGCACTGTTCAGACCTAGATGATTGAGCTCCTAAATTAGTCCAGAAGCATATATTGGCCTCATGAATAGACCATGGTCTCATGGATAGACATCATGTATAGGCCCCTAAGACTCACAGAAAATGAGCAGGGCTGACGTAGTGCCTGATATTTTTTCTGGGTACTCCTCAAGGACAATCTTTCTAGGTACATAGAGGGGCAGTGCTTAAAAATGAGATATCTCATGACATCATGGGGCATTGTGTACTGCTAGTCTATGCTTAGGCATCTGCTTATCCTGACATTGGAGGGTGTAGTTTACACATCCACTTTCCCATCTCATCTTACCCATTTCATCAGCATGTCTCCAAACCCAAATAGAAACAACAATAAATTAATAATACATAGTAGAAGTTACACTATGTGGATTTCCAGGTAATTTCATTCCAAAAACTTGGTGGGGGTAATGAAACAGACATGCTGTTTCAAGTATATGTTTAGAAGATCCTCCTCCCCAAATTAAAATGATATAGGTTAGAGCCAAGTCAGACTAATAATAGTTTAAGTCAGACTAATGATATTTTAAGGAAAACTAATAATATTTTAAAAAAAGATAAGAAATAATGAAATTTGACTGCAATTAAAGTGATAATTTGTTAATTCATAACAATTTGGTCAAATGAAAAAAAGTATGATTTTTTTATTAAAACTACTAAGTTAAAAGGCACTTAAATAAAATCAGATGGAAGAAAACTTCTAAGGCAGAATAACTAGTATAATAATTAAAGGTGTCAAGTCATCATGCTGCAGGCAAGAAAAATAATTAAAAGTGTCAAGTCATCATGCTGCAGGCAAAAAAAATTAAGATTTGAAAACACATGTACAGATAATTGAAAATAGTCACTAATTAAAAGTCTGTTCCCACCAAAGAAAAACTGTCCAATGATCTAGGGGATTAAAAAATGTGGACAAGATGACAAAGCATTGCCACCAATGGGAGGAAAAGGGCATGTAAGGTAAATAGGCTGCAAAATCATTAGAAATTAATTAATTGATTCAGAGATACAAGATTCATGAATTGACACAAGATTTAGCTACTAGACTACTAGAAAAGTGATTTAATGGAACCATCAAACAGCCTAATGAAAAATTAACCTAATACGATCTTCAACTAGATTGCTTGGTCTCTATCTGCAAAACATGTGAATCTTCAAGCCTTGCCTAGAAGTTTTAATGTGCCATTCAGCTTCAAGACAAACCCCCAGTTATTTGGAAATGCAGTAATAAATGAAGACATGAATTTAGGGGTAAGCAATTAGAAATGATTCAATAATATGAGTTACACAACCCCCAGTTATTTAAAAATGCAGTAATAAATGAAGACATGAATTTAGAGGTGAGCAATTAGAAATGATTCAATAATATGAGTTAAAACTATAGCTATTATTTTTTATAAAACAAAAGAGAAAATTTTATATTATTAAGCTTAAAAAAAGTTTTCACGATCAATTATCAACTTCAGTAAAAGGTACTATAACCCAACCTGCTATGTGGCTGCTAGAGGCACTGTTTCTGTGTTTTCACACAGAACATACAGGGTAGGGGCCTCGAAAGCAGAAGACGCTTTTTCCTGCCGCTAGGTGGCGCTGTTCA